>JAPDOI010001220.1:0-207604 GCA_029168955.1 Aplectana chamaeleonis
AAAGCAGTTTATTGCCGTTGTGCGCACTCCTGCCGAAGCCCCGCCCACATTCCGGAACATTTAAAACTTGCCCTCCGGGCCCTTACTGACTTGCAGCCTGATTCCCCATACTTTTTCAAATGCCAAAGCATTTTATTGCCGTTGTGCGCACTCCTGCCGAAGCCCCGCCTACATTCCGGAACATTGTAAACTTGCCCTCGGAGCCCTTACGGACTTCCAGCATGATTCCCCATACTTTTTCAAATACCAAAGCATTTTATTGCCGTTGTGCGCACTCCTGCCGAAGACCCGCCTACATTCCGGAACATTGAAAACTTGCCCTCGGAGCCCTTACGGACTTCCAGCCTGATTCCCCATACTTTTTCAAATACCAAAGCAGTTTATTGCTGTTGTGCGCACTCCTGCCGAAGCCCCGCCTACATTCCGGAACATTGAAAACTTGCCCTCGGAGCCCTTACGGACTTCCAGCCTGATTCCCCATACTTTTTCAAATACCTAAGCGTTTTATTGCCGTTGTGCGCACTCCTGCCGAAGCCCCGCCTACATTACGGAACTTTTAAAACTTGCCCTCGGAGCACTTAAGACTTCCAGCCTGATTCCCCATACTTTTTCAAATACCAAAGCATTTTATTGCCGTTGTGCGCACTCCTGCCGAAGACCCGCCCACATTACGGAACATTTAAAACTTGCACTCGGAGCCCTCACAGACTTCCAGCCTGATTCTCCATGCTTTTTCAAATACCAAAGCATTTTATTGCCGTTGTGCGCACTCCTGCCGAAGCCCCGCCCACATTACGGAACATTTAAAACTTGCACTCGGAGCCCTTACGGACTTCCAGCCTGATTCTCCATGCTTTTTCAAATACCAAAGCAGTTTATTGCCGTTGTGCGCACTCCTGCCGAAGCCCCGCCCACACTCCGGAACGTTGAAAACTTGCCCTCGGAGCCCTCACAGACTTCCAGCCTGATTCTCCATGCTTTTTCAACTACCAAAGCAGTTTATTGCCGTCGTGCGCACTCCTGCCGAAGACCCGCCCACATTACAGAACATTTGAAACTTGCACTCGGAGCCCTCACAGACTTCCAGCCTGATTCTCCATGCTTTTTCAAATACCAAAGCATTTTATTGCCGTTGTGCGCACTCCTGCCGAAGCCCCGCCCACATTACAGAACATTTGAAACTTGCACTCGGAGCCCTCACAGACTTCCAGCCTGATTCTCCATGCTTTTTCAAATACCAAAGCATTTTATTGCCGTTGTGCGCACTCCTGCCGAAGACCCGCCCACATTACAGAACATTTGAAAACTTGCCCTCGGAGCCCTTACGGACTTCCAGCCTGATTCCCCATACTTTTTCAAATACCAAAGCATTTTATTGCCGTTGTGCGCACTCCTGCCGAAGACCCGCCCACATTGCGGAACATTTGAAACTTGCACTCGGAGCCCTCACAGACTTCCAGCCTGATTCTCCATGCTTTTTCAAATACCAAAGCAGTTTATTGCCGTTGTGCGCACTCCTGCCGAAGACCCGCCCACATTGCGGAACATTTGAAACTTGCACTCGGAGCCCTCACAGACTTCCAGCCTGATTCTCCATGCTTTTTCAAATACCAAAGCATTTTATTGCCGTTGTGCGCACTCCTGCCGAAGACCCGCCCACATTCCGGAACATTTAAAACTTGCCCTCGGAGCCCTTAAGACTTCCAGCCTGATTCCCCATGCTTTTTCCAATACCAAAGCATTTTATTGCCGTTGTGCGCACTCCTGCCGAAGACCCGCCTACATTACGGAACATTTAAAACTTGCCCTCGGAGCCCTCACAGACTTCCAGCCTGATTCCCCATACTTTTTCAAATGCCAAAGCAGTTCATTGCCGTTGTGCGCACTCCTGCCGAAGCCCCGCCCACATTCCGGAACATTTAAAACTTGCCCTCGGAGCCCTTAAGACTTCCAGCCTGATTCCCCATGCTTTTTCCAATACCAAAGCATTTTATTGCCGTTGTGCGCACTCCTGCCGAAGACCCGCCCACATTACAGAACATTTGAAACTTGCACTCGGAGCCCTCACAGACTTCCAGCCTGATTCTCCATGCTTTTTCAAATACCAAAGCATTTTATTGCCGTTGTGCGCACTCCTGCCGAAGACCCGCCCACATTGCGGAACATTTGAAACTTGCACTCGGAGCCCTCACAGACTTCCAGCCTGATTCCCCATACTTTTTCAAATACCAAAGCATTTTATTGTCGTTGTGCGCACTCCTGCCGAAGACCCGCCCACATTGCGGAACATTTGAAACTTGCACTCGGAGCCCTCACAGACTTCCAGCCTGATTCTCCATGCTTTTTCAAATACCAAAGCAGTTTATTGCCGTCGTGCGCACTCCTGCCGAAGACCCGCCCACATTGCGGAACATTTGAAACTTGCACTCGGAGCCCTCACAGACTTCCAGCCTGATTCTCCATGCTTTTTCAAATACCAAAGCAGTTTATTGCCGTTGTGCGCACTCCTGCCGAAGCCCCGCCCACATTCCGGAACATTTAAAACTTGCCCTCGGAGCCCTTAAGACTTCCAGCCTGATTCCCCATGCTTTTTCCAATACCAAAGCATTTTATTGCCGTTGTGCGCACTCCTGCCGAAGACCCGCCCACATTACGGAACATTTGAAACTTGCACTCGGAGCCCTCACAGACTTCCAGCCTGATTCTCCATGCTTTTTCAAATACCAAAGCAGTTTATTGCCGTTGTGCGCACTCCTGCCGAAGCCCCGCCTACATTCCGGAACATTGTAAACTTGCCCTCGGAGCCCTTACGGACTTCCAGCCTGATTCTCCATGCTTTTTCAAATACCAAAGCATTTTATTGCCGTTGTGCGCACTCCTGCCGAAGACCCGCCCACATTACGGAACATTTGAAACTTGCACTCGGAGCCCTCACAGACTTCCAGCCTGATTCTCCATGCTTTTTCAACTACCAAAGCAGTTTATTGCCGTCGTGCGCACTCCTGCCGAAGACCCGCCCACATTACAGAACATTTGAAACTTGCACTCGGAGCCCTCACAGACTTCCAGCCTGATTCTCCATGCTTTTTCAAATACCAAAGCATTTTATTGCCGTTGTGCGCACTCCTGCCGAAGACCCGCCCACATTACAGAACATTTGAAACTTGCCCTCGGAGCCCTTACGGATTTCCAGCCTGATTCCCCATACTTTTTCAAATACCAAAGCATTTTATTGCCGTTGTGCGCACTCCTGCCGAAGACCCGCCCACATTGCGGAACATTTGAAACTTGCACTCGGAGCCCTCACAGACTTCCAGCCTGATTCTCCATGCTTTTTCAAATACCAAAGCATTTTATTGCCGTTGTGCGCACTCCTGCCGAAGACCCGCCCACATTACGGAACATTTAAAACTTGCACTCGGAGCCCTCACAGACTTCCAGCCTGATTCTCCATGCTTTTTCAAATACCAAAGCATTTTATTGCCGTTGTGCGCACTCCTGCCGAAGACCCGCCCACATTACGGAACATTTAAAACTTGCCCTCGGAGCCCTTACGGACTTCCAGCCTGATTCCCCATACTTTTTCAAATACCAAAGCATTTTATTGTCGTTGTGCGCACTCCTGCCGAAGACCCGCCCACATTGCGGAACATTTGAAACTTGCACTCGGAGCCCTCACAAACTTCCAGCCTGATTCTCCATGCTTTTTCAACTACCAAAGCAGTTTATTGCCGTCGTGCGCACTCCTGCCGAAGACCCGCCCACATTGCGGAACATTTGAAACTTGCACTCGGAGCCCTCACAGACTTCCAGCCTGATTCTCCATGCTTTTTCAAATACCAAAGCATTTTATTGCCGTTGTGCGCACTCCTGCCGAAGACCCGCCCACATTGCGGAACATTTGAAACTTGCACTCGGAGCCCTCACAGACTTCCAGCCTGATTCTCCATGCTTTTTCAACTACCAAAGCAGTTTATTGCCGTCGTGCGCACTCCTGCCGAAGACCCGCCCACATTACAGAACATTTGAAACTTGCACTCGGAGCCCTCACAGACTTCCAGCCTGATTCTCCATGCTTTTTCAAATACCAAAGCATTTTATTGCCGTTGTGCGCACTCCTGCCGAAGACCCGCCCACATTACGGAACATTTGAAACTTGCCCTCGGAGCCCTCACAGACTTCCAGCCTGATTCTCCATGCTTTTTCAAATACCAAAGCATTTTATTGCCGTTGTGCGCACTCCTGCCGAAGACCCGCCTACATTCCGGAACATTTAAAACTTGCCCTCGGAGCCCTTACGGACTTCCAGCCTGATTCCCCATACTTTTTCAAACACCAAAGCATTTTATTGTCGTTGTGCGCACTCCTGCCGAAGACCCGCCCACATTGCGGAACATTTGAAACTTGCACTCGGAGCCCTCACAGACTTCCAGCCTGATTCTCCATGCTTTTTCAAATACCAAAGCAGTTTATTGCCGTTGTGCGCACTCCTGCCGAAGACCCGCCCACATTACGGAACATTTAAAACTTGCACTCGGAGCCCTCACAGACTTCCAGCCTGATTCTCCATGCTTTTTCAAATACCAAAGCATTTTATTGCCGTTGTGCGCACTCCTGCCGAAGACCCGCCCACATTGCGGAACATTTGAAACTTGCACTCGGAGCCCTCACAGACTTCCAGCCTGATTCTCCATGCTTTTTCAAATACCAAAGCATTTTATTGCCGTTGTGCGCACTCCTGCCGAAGCCCCGCCCACATTACGGAACATTTAAAACTTGCCCTCGGAGTCCTTACGGACTTCCAGCCTGATTCCCCATACTTTTTCAAATACCAACGCATTTTATTGCCGTTGTGCGCACTCCTGCCGAAGACCCGCCCACATTACAGAACATTTGAAACTTGCACTCGGAGCCCTCACAGACTTCCAGCCTGATTCTCCATGCTTTTTCAAATACCAAAGCATTTTATTGCCGTTGTGCGCACTCCTGCCGAAGACCCGCCCACATTACGGAACATTTGAAACTTGCACTCGGAGCCCTCACAGACTTCCAGCCTGATTCTCCATGCTTTTTCAAATACCAAAGCAGTTTATTGCCGTCGTGCGCACTCCTGCCGAAGACCCGCCCACATTACGGAACATTTGAAACTTGCACTCGGAGCCCTCACAGACTTCCAGCCTGATTCTCCATGCTTTTTCAAATACCAAAGCAGTTTATTGCCGTTGTGCGCACTCCTGCCGAAGACCCGCCCACATTACGGAACATTTAAAACTTGCACTCGGAGCCCTCACAGACTTCCAGCCTGATTCTCCATGCTTTTTCAAATACCAAAGCAGTTTATTGCCGTCGTGCGCACTCCTGCCGAAGACCCGCCCACATTGCGGAACATTTGAAACTTGCACTCGGAGCCCTCACAGACTTCCAGCCTGATTCTCCATGCTTTTTCAAATACCAAAGCATTTTATTGCCGTTGTGCGCACTCCTGCCGAAGACCCGCCCACATTACAGAACATTTGAAACTTGCACTCGGAGCCCTCACAGACTTCCAGCCTGATTCTCCATGCTTTTTCAAATACCAAAGCAGTTTATTGCCGTTGTGCGCACTCCTGCCGAAGACCCGCCCACATTACAGAACATTTGAAACTTGCCCTCGGAGCCCTTAAGACTTCCAGCCTGATTCCCCATGCTTTTTCCAATACCAAAGCATTTTATTGCCGTTGTGCGCACTCCTGCCGAAGACCCCCCCACATTACAGAACATTTGAACCTTGCCCTCGGAGCCCTCACAGACTTCCAGCCTGATTCTCCATGCTTTTTCAAATACCAAAGCATTTTATTGCCGTTGTGCGCACTCCTGCCGAAGACCCGCCCACATTACAGAACATTTGAAACTTGCACTCGGAGCCCTCACAGACTTCCAGCCTGATTCCCCATACTTTTTCAAATACCAAAGCATTTTATTGCCGTTGTGCGCACTCCTGCCGAAGACCCGCCCACATTACGGAACATTTAAAACTTGCCCTCGGAGCCCTTACGGACTTCCAGCCTGATTCCCCATACTTTTTCAAATACCAAAGCATTTTATTGTCGTTGTGCGCACTCCTGCCGAAGACCCGCCCACATTGCGGAACATTTGAAACTTGCACTCGGAGCCCTCACAGACTTCCAGCCTGATTCTCCATGCTTTTTCAACTACCAAAGCAGTTTATTGCCGTCGTGCGCACTCCTGCCGAAGACCCGCCCACATTGCGGAACATTTGAAACTTGCACTCGGAGCCCTCACAGACTTCCAGCCTGATTCTCCATGCTTTTTCAAATACCAAAGCAGTTTATTGCCGTCGTGCGCACTCCTGCCGAAGACCCGCCCACATTGCGGAACATTTGAAACTTGCACTCGGAGCCCTCACAGACTTCCAGCCTGATTCTCCATGCTTTTTCAAATACCAAAGCATTTTATTGCCGTTGTGCGCACTCCTGCCGAAGACCCGCCCACATTACAGAACATTTGAAACTTGCACTCGGAGCCCTCACAGACTTCCAGCCTGATTCTCCATGCTTTTTCAACTACCAAAGCAGTTTATTGCCGTCGTGCGCACTCCTGCCGAAGACCCGTCCACATTACAGAACATTTGAAACTTGCACTCGGAGCCCTCACAGACTTCCAGCCTGATTCTCCATGCTTTTTCAAATACCAAAGCAGTTTATTGCCGTCGTGCGCACTCCTGCCGAAGACCCGCCCACATTACGGAACATTTGAAACTTGCCCTCGGAGCCCTCACAGACTTCCAGCCTGATTCTCCATGCTTTTTCAAATACCAAAGCAGTTTATTGCCGTCGTGCGCACTCCTGCCGAAGACCCGCCCACATTACGGAACATTTGAAACTTGCACTCGGAGCCCTCACAGACTTCCAGCCTGATTCTCCATGCTTTTTCAAATACCAAAGCAGTTTATTGCCGTTGTGCGCACTCCTGCCGAAGACCCGCCCACATTACTGAACATTTAAAACTTGCCCTCGGAGCCCTTACAGACTTCCAGCCTGATTCCCCATGCTTTTCAAATACCAAAGCATTTTATTGCCGTTGTGCGCACTCCTGCCGAAGACCCGCCCACATTACAGAACATTTGAAACTTGCACTCGGAGCCCTCACAGACTTCCAGCCTGATTCTCCATGCTTTTTCAAATACCAAAGCATTTTATTGCCGTTGTGCGCACTCCTGCCGAAGACCCGCCTACATTCCGGAACATTTAAAACTTGCCCTCGGAGCCCTCACAGACTTCCAGCCTGATTCTCCATGCTTTTTCAAATACGAAAGCATTTTATTGCCGTTGTGCGCACTCCTGCCGAAGCCCCGCCCACATTACAGAACATTTGAAACTTGCACTCGGAGCCCTTACGGACTTCCAGCCTGATTCTCCATGCTTTTTCAAATACCAAAGCAGTTTATTGCCGTTGTGCGCACTCCTGCCGAAGACCCGCCCACATTGCGGAACATTTGAAACTTGCACTCGGAGCCCTCACAGACTTCCAGCCTGATTCTCCATGCTTTTTCAAATACCAAAGCAGTTTATTGCCGTTGTGCGCACTCCTGCCGAAGACCCGCCCACATTACAGAACATTTGAAACTTGCACTCGGAGCCCTCACAGACTTCCAGCCTGATTCTCCATGCTTTTTCAAATACCAAAGCAGTTTATTGCCGTTGTGCGCACTCCTGCCGAAGACCCGCCCACATTGCGGAACATTTGAAACTTGCCCTCGGAGCCCTTACGGATTTCCAGCCTGATTCTCCATGCTTTTTCAAATACCAAAGCATTTTATTGCCGTTGTGCGCACTCCTGCCGAAGACCCGCCCACATTACAGAACATTTGAAACTTGCACTCGGAGCCCTCACAGACTTCCAGCCTGATTCTCCATGCTTTTTCAACTACCAAAGCAGTTTATTGCCGTCGTGCGCACTCCTGCCGAAGACCCGCCCACATTACGGAACATTTGAAACTTGCACTCGGAGCCCTCACAGACTTCCAGCCTGATTCTCCATGCTTTTTCAAATACCAAAGCAGTTTATTGCCGTCGTGCGCACTCCTGCCGAAGACCCGCCCACATTACGGAACATTTGAAACTTGCACTCGGAGCCCTCACAGACTTCCAGCCTGATTCTCCATGCTTTTTCAAATACCAAAGCAGTTTATTGCCGTTGTGCGCACTCCTGCCGAAGACCCGCCCACATTACGGAACATTTAAAACTTGCACTCGGAGCCCTCACAGACTTCCAGCCTGATTCTCCATGCTTTTTCAAATACCAAAGCAGTTTATTGCCGTTGTGCGCACTCCTGCCGAAGACCCGCCCACATTACGGAACATTTGAAACTTGCACTCGGAGCCCTCACAAACTTCCAGCCTGATTCTCCATGCTTTTTCAACTACCAAAGCAGTTTATTGCCGTCGTGCGCACTCCTGCCGAAGACCCGCCCACATTACGGAACATTTGAAACTTGCACTCGGAGCCCTCACAGACTTCCAGCCTGATTCTCCATGCTTTTTCAAATACCAAAGCAGTTTATTGCCGTCGTGCGCACTCCTGCCGAAGACCCGCCCACATTACAGAACATTTGAAACTTGCACTCGGAGCCCTCACAGACTTCCAGCCTGATTCTCCATGCTTTTTCAAATACCAAAGCATTTTATTGCCGTTGTGCGCACTCCTGCCGAAGACCCGCCCACATTACGGAACATTTGAAACTTGCACTCGGAGCCCTCACAGACTTCCAGCCTGATTCTCCATGCTTTTTCAAATACCAAAGCATTTTATTGCCGTTGTGCGCACTCCTGCCGAAGCCCCGCCCACATTACGGAACATTTAAAACTTGCCCTCGGAGTCCTTACGGACTTCCAGCCTGATTCTCCATGCTTTTTCAAATACCAAAGCATTTTATTGCCGTTGTGCGCACTCCTGCCGAAGACCCGCCCACATTACGGAACATTTAAAACTTGCACTCGGAGCCCTCACAGACTTCCAGCCTGATTCTCCATGCTTTTTCAAATACCAAAGCATTTTATTGCCGTTGTGCGCACTCCTGCCGAAGACCCGCCCACATTAAGGAACATTTGAAACTTGCACTCGGAGCCCTCACAGACTTCAAGCCTGATTCCCCATACTTTTTCAAATACCAAAGCATTTTATTGCCGTTGTGCGCACTCCTGCCGAAGACCCGCCCACATTGCGGAACATTTGAAACTTGCACTCGGAGCCCTCACAGACTTCCAGCCTGATTCTCCATGCTTTTTCAAATACCAAAGCAGTTTATTGCCGTTGTGCGCACTCCTGCCGAAGACCCGCCCACATTGCGGAACATTTGAAACTTGCACTCGGAGCCCTCACAGACTTCCAGCCTGATTCCCCATACTTTTTCAAATACCAAAGCATTTTATTGCCGTTGTGCGCACTCCTGCCGAAGACCCGCCCACATTACGGAACATTGAAAACTTGCACTCGGAGCCCTCACAGACTTCCAGCCTGATTCTCCATGCTTTTTCAAATACCAAAGCATTTTATTGCCGTTGTGCGCACTCCTGCCGAAGACCCGCCCACATTACAGAACATTTGAAACTTGCACTCGGAGCCCTCACAGACTTCCAGCCTGATTCTCCATGCTTTTTCAAATACCAAAGCATTTTATTGCCGTTGTGCGCACTCCTGCCGAAGACCCGCCCACATTACGGAACATTGAAAACTTGCACTCGGAGCCCTCACAGACTTCCAGCCTGATTCTCCATGCTTTTTCAAATACCAAAGCATTTTATTGCCGTTGTGCGCACTCCTGCCGAAGACCCGCCTACATTCCGAAACATTGAAAACTTGCCCTCGGAGCCCTTACGGACTTCCAGCCTGATTCCCCATACTTTTTCAAATACCAAAGCATTTTATTGCCGTTGTGCGCACTCCTGCCGAAGACCCGCCCACATTACGGAACATTGAAAACTTGCCCTCGGAGCCCTTACGGACTTCCAGCCTGATTCCCCATACTTTTTCAAATACCAAAGCATTTTATTGCCGTTGTGCGCACTCCTGCCGAAGCCCCGCCCACATTACGGAACATTTAAAACTTGCACTCGGAGCCCTCACAGACTTCCAGCCTGATTCTCCATGCTTTTTCAAATACCAAAGCATTTTATTGCCGTTGTGCGCACTCCTGCCGAAGACCCGCCCACATTGCGGAACATTTGAAACTTGCACTCGGAGCCCTCACAGACTTCCAGCCTGATTCTCCATGCTTTTTCAAATACCAAAGCAGTTTATTGCCGTTGTGCGCACTCCTGCCGAAGACCCGCCCACATTGCGGAACATTTGAAACTTGCACTCGGAGCCCTCACAGACTTCCAGCCTGATTCTCCATGCTTTTTCAACTACCAAAGCAGTTTATTGCCGTCGTGCGCACTCCTGCCGAAGACCCGCCCACATTGCGGAACATTTGAAACTTGCACTCGGAGCCCTCACAGACTTCCAGCCTGATTCTCCATGCTTTTTCAACTACCAAAGCAGTTTATTGCCGTCGTGCGCACTCCTGCCGAAGACCCGCCCACATTACAGAACATTTGAAACTTGCACTCGGAGCCCTCACAGACTTCCAGCCTGATTCTCCATGCTTTTTCAAATACCAAAGCAGTTTATTGCCGTCGTGCGCACTCCTGCCGAAGACCCGCCCACATTGCGGAACATTTGAAACTTGCACTCGGAGCCCTCACAGACTTCCAGCCTGATTCTCCATGCTTTTTCAACTACCAAAGCAGTTTATTGCCGTCGTGCGCACTCCTGCCGAAGACCCGCCCACATTGCGGAACATTTGAAACTTGCACTCGGAGCCCTCACAGACTTCCAGCCTGATTCTCCATGCTTTTTCAAATACCAAAGCAGTTTATTGCCGTCGTGCGCACTCCTGCCGAAGACCCGCCCACATTACAGAACATTTGAAACTTGCACTCGGAGCCCTCACAGACTTCCAGCCTGATTCTCCATGCTTTTTCAAATACCAAAGCATTTTATTGCCGTTGTGCGCACTCCTGCCGAAGACCCGCCCACATTACAGAACATTTGAAACTTGCACTCGGAGCCCTCACAGACTTCCAGCCTGATTCTCCATGCTTTTTCAAATACCAAAGCATTTTATTGCCGTTGTGCGCACTCCTGCCGAAGACCCGCCTACATTCCGGAACATTGAAAACTTGCCCTCGGAGCCCTTACGGACTTCCAGCCTGATTCCCCATACTTTTTCAAATACCAAAGCATTTTATTGCCGTTGTGCGCACTCCTGCCGAAGCCCCGCCCACATTACGGAACATTTAAAACTTGCACTCGGAGCCCTCACAGACTTCCAGCCTGATTCTCCATGCTTTTTCAAATACCAAAGCAGTTTATTGCCGTTGTGCGCACTCCTGCCGAAGCCCCGCCTACATTCCGGAACATTGAAAACTTGCCCTCGGAGCCCTTACGGACTTCCAGCCTGATTCCCCATACTTTTTCAAATACCAAAGCATTTTATTGCCGTTGTGCGCACTCCTGCCGAAGACCCGCCCACATTACGGAGCATTTGAAACTTGCACTCGGAGCCCTCACAGACTTCCAGCCTGATTCTCCATGCTTTTTCAAATACCAAAGCATTTTATTGCCGTTGTGCGCACTCCTGCCGAAGACCCGCCCACATTACGGAACATTGAAAACTTGCACTCGGAGCCCTCACAGACTTCCAGCCTGATTCTCCATGCTTTTTCAAATACCAAAGCAGTTTATTGCCGTTGTGCGCACTCCTGCCGAAGACCCGCCCACATTACGGAACATTTGAAACTTGCACTCGGAGCCCTCACAGACTTCCAGCCTGATTCTCCATGCTTTTTCAAATACCAAAGCAGTTTATTGCCGTTGTGCGCACTCCTGCCGAAGACCCGCCCACATTACAGAACATTTGAAACTTGCACTCGGAGCCCTCACAGACTTCCAGCCTGATTCTCCATGCTTTTTCAAATACCAAAGCATTTTATTGCCGTTGTGCGCACTCCTGCCGAAGACCCGCCTACATTCCGAAACATTGAAAACTTGCCCTCGGAGCCCTTACGGACTTCCAGCCTGATTCCCCATACTTTTTCAAATACCAAAGCATTTTATTGCCGTTGTGCGCACTCCTGCCGAAGACCCGCCCACATTACGGAACATTGAAAACTTGCACTCGGAGCCCTCACAGACTTCCAGCCTGATTCTCCATGCTTTTTCAAATACCAAAGCATTTTATTGCCGTTGTGCGCACTCCTGCCGAAGACCCGCCCACATTACAGAACATTTGAAACTTGCACTCGGAGCCCTCACAGACTTCCAGCCTGATTCTCCATGCTTTTTCAAATACCAAAGCAGTTTATTGCCGTTGTGCGCACTCCTGCCGAAGCCCCGCCTACATTCCGAAACATTGAAAACTTGCCCTCGGAGCCCTTACGGATTTCCAGCCTGATTCCCCATACTTTTTCAAATACCAAAGCAGTTTATTGCCGTCGTGCGCACTCCTGCCGAAGACCCGCCCACATTACAGAACATTTGAAACTTGCACTCGGAGCCCTCACAGACTTCCAGCCTGATTCTCCATGCTTTTTCAAATACCAAAGCATTTTATTGCCGTTGTGCGCACTCCTGCCGAAGACCCGCCCACATTGCGGAACATTTGAAACTTGCACTCGGAGCCCTCACAGACTTCCAGCCTGATTCTCCATGCTTTTTCAACTACCAAAGCAGTTTATTGCCGTCGTGCGCACTCCTGCCGAAGACCCGCCCACATTACAGAACATTTGAAACTTGCACTCGGAGCCCTCACAGACTTCCAGCCTGATTCTCCATGCTTTTTCAAATACCAAAGCATTTTATTGCCGTTGTGCGCACTCCTGCCGAAGACCCGCCCACATTACGGAACATTTAAAACTTGCCCTCGGAGCCCTTACGGACTTCCAGCCTGATTCCCCATACTTTTTCAAATACCAAAGCATTTTATTGCCGTTGTGCGCACTCCTGCCGAAGACCCGCCCACATTACGGAACATTTAAAACTTGCCCTCGGAGCCCTTACGGACTTCCAGCCTGATTCCCCATGCTTTTTTCAATACCAAAGCATTTTATTGCCGTTGTGCGCACTCCTGCCGAAGACCCGCCCACATTGCGGAACATTTGAAACTTGCACTCGGAGCCCTCACAGACTTCCAGCCTGATTCTCCATGCTTTTTCAAATACCAAAGCAGTTTATTGCCGTCGTGCGCACTCCTGCCGAAGACCCGCCCACATTACAGAACATTTGAAACTTGCCCTCGGAGCCCTCACAGACTTCCAGCCTGATTCTCCATGCTTTTTCAAATACCAAAGCATTTTATTGCCGTTGTGCGCACTCCTGCCGAAGACCCGCCCACATTACAGAACATTTGAAACTTGCACTCGGAGCCCTCACAGACTTCCAGCCTGATTCTCCATGCTTTTTCAAATACCAAAGCAGTTTATTGCCGTCGTGCGCACTCCTGCCGAAGACCCGCCCACATTACAGAACATTTGAAACTTGCACTCGGAGCCCTCACAGACTTCCAGCCTGATTCTCCATGCTTTTTCAAATACCAAAGCATTTTATTGCCGTTGTGCGCACTCCTGCCGAAGACCCGCCCACATTACGGAACATTGAAAACTTGCCCTCGGAGCCCTTACGGACTTCCAGCCTGATTCCCCATACTTTTTCAAATACCAAAGCATTTTATTGCCGTTGTGCGCACTCCTGCCGAAGACCCGCCCACATTGCGGAACATTTGAAACTTGCACTCGGAGCCCTCACAGACTTCCAGCCTGATTCTCCATGCTTTTTCAAATACCAAAGCATTTTATTGCCGTTGTGCGCACTCCTGCCGAAGCCCCGCCCACATTACGGAACATTTAAAACTTGCACTCGGAGCCCTCACAGACTTCCAGCCTGATTCTCCATGCTTTTTCAAATACCAAAGCATTTTATTGCCGTTGTGCGCACTCCTGCCGAAGACCCGCCCACATTACAGAACATTTGAAACTTGCCCTCGGAGCCCTCACAGACTTCCAGCCTGATTCTCCATGCTTTTTCAAATACCAAAGCAGTTTATTGCCGTCGTGCGCACTCCTGCCGAAGACCCGCCCACATTACAGAACATTTGAAACTTGCACTCGGAGCCCTCACAGACTTCCAGCCTGATTCTCCATGCTTTTTCAAATACCAAAGCATTTTATTGCCGTTGTGCGCACTCCTGCCGAAGACCCGCCCACATTACAGAACATTTGAAACTTGCACTCGGAGCCCTCACAGACTTCCAGCCTGATTCTCCATGCTTTTTCAACTACCAAAGCAGTTTATTGCCGTTGTGCGCACTCCTGCCGAAGACCCGCCCACATTGCGGAACATTTGAAACTTGCACTCGGAGCCCTCACAGACTTCCAGCCTGATTCTCCATGCTTTTTCAAATACCAAAGCATTTTATTGCCGTTGTGCGCACTCCTGCCGAAGACCCGCCCACATTACAGAACATTTGAAACTTGCACTCGGAGCCCTCACAGACTTCCAGCCTGATTCTCCATGCTTTTTCAAATACCAAAGCATTTTATTGCCGTTGTGCGCACTCCTGCCGAAGACCCGCCCACATTACGGAACATTTAAAACTTGCACTCGGAGCCCTCACAGACTTCCAGCCTGATTCTCCATGCTTTTTCAAATACCAAAGCAGTTTATTGCCGTTGTGCGCACTCCTGCCGAAGACCCGCCCACATTGCGGAACATTTGAAACTTGCCCTCGGAGCCCTTACGGACTTCCAGCCTGATTCCCCATACTTTTTCAAATACCAAAGCAGTTTATTGCCGTTGTGCGCACTCCTGCCGAAGCCCCGCCTACATTCCGGAACATTTAAAACTTGCACTCGGAGCCCTCACAGACTTCCAGCCTGATTCTCCATGCTTTTTCAAATACCAAAGCATTTTATTGCCGTTGTGCGCACTCCTGCCGAAGACCCGCCTACATTACGGAACATTGAAAACTTGCCCTCGGAGCCCTTACTGACTTCCAGCCTGATTCCCCATGCTTTTTCCAATACCAAAGCATTTTATTGCCGTTGTGCGCACTCCTGCCGAAGACCCGCCCACATTCCGGAACATTTAAAACTTGCCCTCGGAGCCCTCACAGACTTCCAGCCTGATTCCCCATACTTTTTCAAATGCCAAAGCAGTTCATTGCCGTTGTGCGCACTCCTGCCGAAGACCCGCCCACATTACGGAACATTTAAAACTTGCACTCGGAGCCCTCACAGACTTCCAGCCTGATTCTCCATGCTTTTTCAAATACCAAAGCATTTTATTGCCGTTGTGCGCACTCCTGCCGAAGACCCGCCCACATTACGGAACATTTGAAACTTGCACTCGGAGCCCTCACAGACTTCCAGCCTGATTCTCCATGCTTTTTCAAATACCAAAGCAGTTTATTGCCGTTGTGCGCACTCCTGCCGAAGACCCGCCCACATTACGGAACATTTGAAACTTGCACTCGGAGCCCTCACAGACTTCCAGCCTGATTCTCCATGCTTTTTCAAATACCAAAGCAGTTTATTGCCGTTGTGCGCACTCCTGCCGAAGCCCCGCCTACATTCCGAAACATTGAAAACTTGCCCTCGGAGCCCTTACGGACTTCCAGCCTGATTCCCCATACTTTTTCAAATACCAAAGCATTTTATTGCCGTTGTGCGCACTCCTGCCGAAGACCCGCCCACATTGCGGAACATTTGAAACTTGCACTCGGAGCCCTCACAGACTTCCAGCCTGATTCTCCATGCTTTTTCAAATACCAAAGCATTTTATTGCCGTTGTGCGCACTCCTGCCGAAGACCCGCCCACATTACGGAACATTTAAAACTTGCCCTCGGAGCCCTTACGGACTTCCAGCCTGATTCTCCATGCTTTTTCAAATACCAAAGCATTTTATTGCCGTTGTGCGCACTCCTGCCGAAGACCCGCCTACATTACGGAACATTTAAAACTTGCCCTCGGAGCCCTCACAGACTTCCAGCCTGATTCCCCATACTTTTTCAAACACCAAAGCATTTTATTGCCGTTATGCGCACTCCTGCCGAAGACCCGCCCACATTACGGAACATTGAAAACTTGCCCTCGGAGCCCTCACAGACTTCCAGCCTGATTCCCCATGCTTTTTCCAATACCAAAGCATTTTATTGCCGTTGTGCGCACTCCTGCCGAAGACCCGCCTACATTACGGAACATTTAAAACTTGCCCTCGGAGCCCTTACTGACTTCCAGCCTGATTCCCCATGCTTTTTCCAATACCAAAGCATTTTATTGCCGTTGTGCGCACTCCTGCCGAAGCCCCGCCCACATTCCGGAACATTTAAAACTTGCCCTCGGAGCCCTTAAGACTTCCAGCCTGATTCCCCATGCTTTTTCCAATACCAAAGCATTTTATTGCCGTTGTGCGCACTCCTGCCGAAGCCCCGCCCACATTCCGGAACATTTAAAACTTGCCCTCGGAGCCCTTAAGACTTCCAGCCTGATTCCCCATGCTTTTTTCAATACCAAAGCATTTTATTGCCGTTGTGCGCACTCCTGCCGAAGACCCGCCTACATTACGGAACATTGAAAACTTGCCCTCGGAGCCCTTACTGACTTCCAGACTGATTCCCCATACTTTTTCGAATACCAAAGCGTTTTATTGCCGTTGTGCGCAATCCTGCCGAAGACCCGCCCACATTCCGGAACATTTAAAACTTGCACTCGGAGCCCTCACAGACTTCAAGCCTGATTCCCCATGCTTTTCAAATACCAAAGCATTTTATTGCCGTTGTGCGCACTCCTGCCGAAGACCCGCCCACATTCCGGAACATTTGAAACTTGCCCTCGGAGCCCTTACAGACTTCCAGCCTGATTCCCCATGCTTTTTCAAATACCAAAGCATTTTATTGCCGTTGTGCGCACTCCTGCCGAAGCCCCGCCCACATTCCGGAACATTTGAAACTTGCCCTCGGAGCCCTTACAGACTTCCAGCCTGATTCCCCATGCTTTTTCAAATACCAAAGCATTTTATTGCCGTTGTGCGCACTCCTGCCGAAGCCCCGCCCACATTCCGGAACATTTGAAACTTGCCCTCGGAGCCCTCACAGACTTCCAGCCTGATTCTCCATGCTTTTTCAAATACCAAAGCAGTTTAATGCCGTTGTACGCACTCCTGCCGAAGACCCGCCCGCATTACGGAACATTGAAAACTTGCCCTCGGAGCCCTAACAGACTTCCAGCCTGATTCCCCATACTTTTTCAAATACCAAAGCATTTTATTGCCGTTGTGCGCACTCCTGCCGAAGCTCCGCCCACATTCCGGAACATTGAAAACTTGCCCTCGGAGCCCTAACAGACTTCCAGCCTGATTCCCCATACTTTTTCAAATACCAAAGCATTTTATTGCAGTTGTGCGCACTCCTGCCTGAGCTCCGCCCACATTCCGGAACATTGAAAACTTGCCCTCGGAGCCCTCACAGACTTCCAGCCTGATTCCCCATACTTTTTCAAATACCAAAGCATTTTATTGCCGTTGTGCGCACTCCTGCCGAAGCTCCGCCCACATTCCGGAACATTGAAAACTTGCCCTCGGAGCCCTAACAGACTTCCAGCCTGATTCCCCATACTTTTTCAAATACCAAAGCATTTTATTGCCGTTGTGCGCACTCCTGCCGAAGCCCCGCCCACATTCCGGAACATTGAAAACTTGCCCTCGGAGCCCTCACAGACTTCCAGCCTGATTCCCCATACTTTTTCAAATACCAAAGCATTTTATTGCCGTTGTGCGCACTCCTGCCGAAGCCCCGCCCACATTCCGGAACATTGAAAACTTGCCCTCGGAGCCCTCACAGACTTCCAGCCTGATTCCCCATACTTTTTCAAATACCAAAGCATTTTATTGCCGTTGTGCGCACTCCTGCCGAAGCCCCGCCCACATTCCGGAACATTGAAAACTTGCCCTCGGAGCCCTAACAGACTTCCAGCCTGATTCCCCATACTTTTTCAAATACCAAAGCATTTTATTGCCGTTGTGCGCACTCCTGCCGAAGCCCCGCCTACATTCCGGAACATTGAAAACTTGCCCTCGGAGCCCTTACGGACTTCCAGCCTGATTCTCCATGCTTTTTCAAATACCAAAGCATTTTATTGCCGTTGTGCGCACTCCTGCCGTAACCCCGCCCACATTACGGAACATTTAAAACTTGCACTCGGAGCCCTCACAGACTTCCAGCCTGATTCCCCATACTTTTTCAACTACCAAAGCAGTTTATTGCCGTTGTGCGCACTCCTGCCGAAGCCCCGCTCACATTCCGGAACATTGAAAACTTGCCTTCGGAGCCCTTACTGACTTCCAGCCTGATTCCCCATACTTTTTCAAATATCAAAGCAGTTTATTGCCGTTGTGCGCACTCCTGCCGAAGCCCCGCCCACATTCCGAAACATTGAAAACTTGCCCTCGGAGCCCTCATAGACTTCCAGCCTAATTCCCCATACTTTTTTTTCGAATACCAAAGCAGTTTATTGCCGTTGTGCGCACTCCTGCCGAAGCCCCGCCCACATTCTGAAACATTGAAAACTTGCCCTCGGAGCCCTTACTGACTTCCAGCCTGATTCTCCATGCTTTTTCAACTACCAAAGCAGTTTATTGCCGTTGTGCGCACTCCTGCCGAAGCCCCGCTCACATTCCGGAACATAGAAAACTTGCCTTCGGAGCCCTTACTGACTTCCAGCCTGATTCCCCATGCTTTTTCCAATACCAAAGCATTTTATTGCCGTTGTGCGCACTCCTGCCGAAGACCCGCCTACATTACGGAACATTGAAAACTTGCCCTCGGAGCCCTTACTGACTTCCAGACTGATTCCCCATACTTTTTCGAATACCAAAGCGTTTTATTGCCGTTGTGCGCACTCCTGCCGAAGCCCCGCCCACACTCCGGAACGTTGAAAACTTGCCCTCGGAGCCCTTACGGACTTCCAGCCTGATTCCCCATACTTTTTCAAATACCAAAGCATTTTATTGCCGTTGTGCGCACCCCTGCCGAAGACCCGCCCACATTACGGAACATTTAAAACTTGCCCTCGGAGCCCTTACGGACTTCCAGCCTGATTCCCCATACTTTTTCAAATACCAAAGCATTTTATTGCCGTTGTGCGCACCCCTGCCGAAGACCCGCCCACATTACGGAACATTGAAAACTTGCCCTCGGAGCCCTTACGGACTTCCAGCCTGATTCCCCATACTTTTTCAAATACCAAAGCATTTTATTGCCGTTGTGCGCACTCCTGCCGAAGCCCCGCCTACATTCCGGAACATTGAAAACTTGCCCTCGGAGCCCTTACGGACTTCCAGCCTGATTCCCCATACTTTTTCAAATACCAAAGCATTTTATTGCCGTTGCGCGCACTCCTGCCGGAGCCCCGCCCACTTTCCGTAACATTGAAAACTTGCCCTCGGAGCCCTTACGGCCTTCCAGCCTGATTTCCCATACTTTTTTTGAATACCTAAGCGTTTTATTGCCGTTATGCGCACTCCTGCCGAAGCCCCGCCCACATTCCAAAACATTGAAAACTTGCCCTCGGAGCCCTTACTGACTTCCAGCCTGATTCCCCATACTTTTTCAAATACCAAAGCATTTTATTGCCGTTGTGCGCACTCCTGCCGAAGCCCCGCCTACATTCCGGAACATTTAAAACTTGCCCTCGGAGCCCTTACGGACTTCCAGCCTGATTCCCCGTACTTTTTCAAATACCAAAGCATTTTATTGCCGTTGTGCGCACTCCTGCCGAAGCCCCGCCTACATTCCGGAACATTTAAAACTTGCCCTCGGAGCCCTTACGGACTTCCAGCCTGATTCCCCATGCTTTTTCCAATACCAAAGCAGTTTATTGCCGTTGTGCGCACTCCTGCCGAAGCCCCGCCCACATTCCGGAACATTTAAAACTTGCCCTCCGAGCCCTTACTGACTTGCAGCCTGATTCCCCATACTTTTTCAAATGCCAAAGCATTTTATTGCCGTTGCGCGCACTCCTGCCGGAGCCCCGCCCACTTTCCGTAACATTGAAAACTTGCCCTCCGAGCCCTTACTGACTTCCGGCCTGATTCCCCATACTTTTTCAAATGCCAAAGCAGTTTATTGCCGTTGTGCGCACTCCTGCCGAAGCCCCGCCCACATTCCGGAACATTTAAAACTTGCCCTCGGAGCCCTTAAGACTTCCAGCCTGATTCCCCATGCTTTTTCCAATACCAAAGCATTTTATTGCCGTTGTGCGCACTCCTGCCGAAGACCCGCCTACATTACGGAACATTGAAAACTTGCCCTCGGAGCCCTCACAGACTTCCAGCCTGATTCCCCATACTTTTTCAAATGCCAAAGCAGTTCATTGCCGTTGTGCGCACTCCTGCCGAAGCCCCGCCCACATTCCGGAACATTTAAAACTTGCCCTCGGAGCCCTTACTGACTTGCAGCCTGATTCCCCATACTTTTTCAAATGCCAAAGCATTTTATTGCCGTTGCGCGCACTCCTGCCGAAGCCCCGCCCACTTTCCGTAACATTGAAAACTTGCCCTCCGAGCCCTTACAGACTTCCAGCCTGATTCCCCATACTTTTTCAAATGCCAAAGCATTTTATTGCCATTGTGAGCACTCCTGCCGAAGCCCCGCCCACACTCCGGAACGTTGAAAACTTGCCCTCGGAGCCCTTACGGCCTTCCAGCCTGATTTCCCATACTTTTTTTGAATACCTAAGCGTTTTATTGCCGTTATGCGCACTCCTGCCGAAGCCCCGCCCACATTCCAAAACATTGAAAACTTGCCCTCCGAGCCCTTACTGACTTGCAGCCTGATTCCCCATACTTTTTCAAATGCCAAAGCATTTTATTGCCGTTGCGCGCACTCCTGCCGAAGCCCCGCCCACATTCCGGAACATTTAAAACTTGCCCTCGGAGCCCTTAAGACTTCCAGCCTGATTCCCCATGCTTTTTCCAATACCAAAGCATTTTATTGCCGTTGTGCGCACTCCTGCCGAAGCCCCGCCCACACTCCGGAACGTTGAAAACTTGCCCTCGGAGCCCTTACTGACTTCCAGCCTGATTCCCCATACTTTTTCAAATGCCAAAGCATTTTATTGCCGTTGCGCGCACTCCTGCCGGAGCCCCGCCCACTTTCCGTAACATTGAAAACTTGCCCTCCGAGCCCTTACTGACTTCCAGCCTGATTCTCCATGCTTTTTCAAATACCAAAGCAGTTTATTGCCGTTGTGCGCACTCCTGCCGAAGCCCCGCCTACATTCCGGAACATTGAAAACTTGCCCTCGGAGCCCTTACGGACTTCCAGCCTGATTCCCCATACTTTTTCAAATACCAAAGCATTTTATTGCCGTTGTGCGCACTCCTGCCGAAGCCCCGCCTACATTCCGGAACATTGAAAACTTGCCCTCGGAGCCCTTACGGACTTCCAGCCTGATTCCCCATACTTTTTCAAATACCAAAGCATTTTATTGCCGTTGTGCGCACTCCTGCCGAAGCCCCGCCCACATTCCGGAACATTGAAAACTTGCCCTCGGAGCCCTCACAGACTTCCAGCCTGATTCCCCATACTTTTTCAAATACCAAAGCATTTTATTGCCGTTGTGCGCACTCCTGCCGAAGCTCCGCCCACATTCCGGAACATTGAAAACTTGCCCTCGGAGCCCTAACAGACTTCCAGCCTGATTCCCCATACTTTTTCAAATACCAAAGCATTTTATTGCCGTTGTGCGCACTCCTGCCGAAGCTCCGCCCACATTCCGGAACATTGAAAACTTGCCCTCGGAGCCCTAACAGACTTCCAGCCTGATTCCCCATCCTTTTCAAATACCAAAGCATTTTACTGCCGTTGCGCGCACTCCTGCCGAAGCCCCGCCTACATTCCGGAACATTGAAAACTTGCCCTCGGAGCCCTTACGGACTTCCAGCCTGATTCCCCATACTTTTTCAAATACCAAAGCATTTTATTGCCGTTGTGCGCACTCCTGCCGAAGCCCCGCCCACATTACGGAACATTTAAAACTTGCACTCGGAGCCCTCACAGACTTCCAGCCTGATTCCCCATGCTTTTTCCAATACCAAAGCATTTTATTGCCGTTGTGCGCACTCCTGCCGAAGCCCCGCCCACATTCCGGAACATTTAAAACTTGCCCTCGGAGCCCTTAAGACTTCCAGCCTGATTCCCCATGCTTTTTCCAATACCAAAGCATTTTATTGCCGTTGTGCGCACTCCTGCCGAAGCCCCGCCTACATTACGGAACTTTGAAAACTTGCCCTCGGAGCCCTTACTGACTTCCAGCCTGATTCCCCATACTTTTTCGAATACCAAAGCGTTTTATTGCCGTTGTGCGCACTCCTGCCGAAGACCCGCCTACATTACGGAACATTGAAAACTTGCCCTCGGAGCCCTTACTGACTTCCAGCCTGATTCCCCATGCTTTTTCCAATACCAAAGCATTTTATTGCCGTTGTGCGCACTCCTGCCGAAGCCCCGCCCACATTCCGGAACATTTAAAACTTGCCCTCGGAGCCCTCACAGGCTTCCAGCCTGATTCCCCATACTTTTTCAAATACCAAAGCACTTTATTGCCGTTGTGCGCACTCCTGCCGAAGCCCCGCCCACACTCCGGAACGTTGAAAACTTGCCCTCGGAGCCCTTACTGACTTCCAGCCTGATTCCCCATACTTTTTCGAATACCAAAGCGTTTTATTGCCGTTGTGCGCACTCCTGCCGAAGCCCCGCCTACATTACGGAACATTTAAATTTTGCCCGCGGAGCCCTCACAGACTTCCAG
The DNA here is from genome assembly GCA_029168955.1 of Aplectana chamaeleonis. NCBI lineage: Eukaryota > Metazoa > Nematoda > Chromadorea > Rhabditida > Cosmocercidae > Aplectana > Aplectana chamaeleonis. The sequence continues at coordinate 22,906 of JAPDOI010001220.1, forward strand.
CCTGATTCCCCATACTTTTTCAAATACCAGAGCACTTTATTGCCGTTGTGCGCACTCCTGCCGAAGCCCCGCCCACACTCCGGAACGTTGAAAACTTGCCCTCGGAGCCCTCACAGACTTCGAGCCTGATTCCCCATGCTTTTTCAAATACCAAAGCATTTTATTGCCGTTGTGCGCACTCCTGCCGAAGCCCCGCCCACATTCCGGAACATTTAAAACTTGCCCTCGGAGCCCTTAAGACTTCCAGCCTGATTCCCCATGCTTTTTCCAATACCAAAGCATTTTATTGCCGTTGTGCGCACTCCTGCCGAAGACCCGCCTACATTACGGAACATTTAAAACTTGCCCTCGGAGCCCTCACAGACTTCCAGCCTGATTCCCCATACTTTTTCAAACACCAAAGCATTTTATTGCCGTTATGCGCACTCCTGCCGAAGACCCGCCCACATTCCGGAACATTTAAAACTTGCCCTCGGAGCCCTCACAGACTTCCAGCCTGATTCCCCATACTTTTTCAAATACCAAAGCACTTTATTGCCGTTGTGCGCACTCCTGCCGAAGCCCCGCCCACACTCCGGACCGTTGAAAACTTGCCCTCGGAGCCCTCACAGACTTCCAGCCTGATTCCCCATACTTTTTCAAATACCAAAGCATTTTATTGCCGTTGTGCGCACTCCTGCCGAAGCCCCGCCCACATTCCGGAACATTTAAAACTTGCCCTCGGAGCCCTTACTGACTTCCAGCCTGATTCCCCATGCTTTTTCCAATACCAAAGCATTTTATTGCCGTTGTGCGCACTCCTGCCGAAGCCCCGCCCACATTCCGGAACATTTAAAACTTGCCCTCGGAGCCCTTAAGACTTCCAGCCTGATTCCCCATGCTTTTTCCAATACCAAAGCATTTTATTGCCGTTGTACGCACTCCTGCCGAAGACCCGCCCACATTACGGAACATTGAAAACTTGCCCTCGGAGCCCTTACTGACTTCCAGCCTGATTCCCCATGCTTTTTCCAATACCAAAGCAGTTTATTGCCGTTGTGCGCACTCCTGCCGAAGCCCCGCCCACATTCCGGAACATTTAAAACTTGCCCTCGGAGCCCTTAAGACTTCCAGCCTGATTCCCCATGCTTTTTCCAATACCAAAGCATTTTATTGCCGTTGTGCGCACTCCTGCCGAAGACCCGCCCACATTCCGGAACATTTAAAACTTGCCCTCGGAGCCCTTACTGACTTCCAGCCTGATTCCCCATGCTTTTTCCAATACCAAAGCAGTTTATTGCCGTTGTGCGCACTCCTGCCGAAGCCCCGCCCACATTCCGGAACATTTAAAACTTGCCCTCGGAGCCCTTAAGACTTCCAGCCTGATTCCCCATGCTTTTTCAAATACCAAAGCATTTTATTGCCGTTGTGCGCACTCCTGCCGAAGACCCGCCTACATTACGGAACATTTAAAACTTGCCCTCGGAGCCCTCACAGACTTCCAGCCTGATTCTCCATGCTTTTTCAAATGCCAAAGCATTTTATTGCCGTTGTGCGCACTCCTGCCGAAGCCCCGCCTACATTCCGGAACATTTAAAACTTGCCCTCGGAGCCCTTACGGACTTCCAGCCTGATTCCCCATACTTTTTCAAATACCAAAGCATTTTATTGCCGTTGTGCGCACTCCTGCCGAAGCCCCGCCCACTTTCCGTAACATTGAAAACTTGCCCTCCGAGCCCTTACTGACTTCCGGCCTGATTCCCCATGCTTTTTCAAATGCCAAAGCAGTTTATTGCCGTTGTGCGCACTCCTGCCGAAGCCCCGCCCACATTCCGGAACATTTAAAACTTGCCCTCGGAGCCCTCACAGACTTCCAGCCTGATTCCCCATGCTTTTTCAAATACCAAAGCATTTTATTGCCGTTGTGCGCACTCCTGCCGAAGCCCCGCCCACATTCCGGAACATTGAAAACTTGCCCTCGGAGCCCTCACAGACTTCCAGCCTGATTCCCCATACTTTTTCAAATACCAAAGCATTTTATTGCCGTTGTGCGCACTCCTGCCGAAGCCCCGCCCACATTCCGGAACATTGAAAACTTGCCCTCGGAGCCCTCACAGACTTCCAGCCTGATTCCCCATGCTTTTTCAAATACCAAAGCATTTTATTGCCGTTGTGCGCACTCCTGCCGAAGCCCCGCCCACATTCCGGAACATTGAAAACTTGCCCTCGGAGCCCTCACAGACTTCCAGCCTGATTCCTCATACTTTTTCAAATACCAAAGCATTTTATTGCCGTTGTGCGCACTCCTGCCGAAGCCCCGCCCACATTCCGGAACATTGAAAACTTGCCCTCGGAGCCCTTACAGACATCCAGCCTGATTCCTCATACTTTTTCAAATACCAAAGCATTTTATTGCCGTTGTGCGCACTCCTGCCGAAGCCCCGCCCACATTCCGGAACATTGAAAACTTGCCCTCGGAGCCCTCACAGACTTCCAGCCTGATTCTCCATGCTTTTTCAAATGCCAAAGCATTTTATTGCCGTTGTGCGCACTCCTGCCGAAGCCCCGCCTACATTCCGGAACATTTAAAACTTGCCCTCGGAGCCCTCACAGACTTCCAGCCTGATTCTCCATGCTTTTTCAACTACCAAAGCAGTTTATTGCCGTTGTGCGCACTCCTGCCGAAGCCCCGCTCACATTCCGGAACATTGAAAACTTGCCTTCGGAGCCCTTACTGACTTCCAGCCTGATTCCCCATACTTATTCAGATATCAAAGCAGTTTATTGCCGTTGTGCGCACTCCTGCCGAAGCCCCGCCCACATTCCGAAACATTGAAAACTTGCCCTCGGAGCCCTCACAGACTTCCAGCCTGATTCTCGATGCTTTTTCAAATACCAAAGCAGTTTATTGCCGTTGTGCGCACTCCTGCCGAAGCCCCGCCCACATTCTGAAACATTGAAAACTTGCCCTCGGAGCCCTCACAGACTTCCAGCCTGATTCTCCATGCTTTTTCAAACACCAAAGCATTTTATTGCCGTTATGCGCACTCCTGCCGAAGACCCGCCCACATTACGGAACATTGAAAACTTGCCCTCGGAGCCCTCACAGACTTCCAGCCTGATTCCCCATACTTTTTCAAATGCCAAAGCAGTTCATTGCCGTTGTGCGCACTCCTGCCGAAGCCCCGCCCACATTCCGGAACATTTAAAACTTGCCCTCGGAGCCCTTAAGACTTCCAGCCTGATTCCCCATGCTTTTTCAAATACCAAAGCATTTTATTGCCGTTGTGCGCACTCCTGCCGAAGACCCGCCCACATTCCGGAACATTTAAAACTTGCCCTCGGAGCCCTTACTGACTTCCAGCCTGATTCCCCATGCTTTTTCCAATACCAAAGCAGTTTATTGCCGTTGTGCGCACTCCTGCCGAAGCCCCGCCCACATTCCGGAACATTTAAAACTTGCCCTCGGAGCCCTTACTGACTTCCAGCCTGATTCCCCATGCTTTTTCAAATACCAAAGCATTTTATTGCCGTTGTGCGCACTCCTGCCGAAGCCCCGCCTACATTCCGGAACATTGAAAACTTGCCCTCGGAGCCCTCACAGACTTCCAGCCTGATTCTCCATGCTTTTTCAAATACCAAAGCAGTTTATTGCCGTTGTGCGCACTCCTGCCGAAGCCCCGCCTACATTCCGGAACATTGAAAACTTGCCCTCGGAGCCCTTACGGACTTCCAGCCTGATTCCCCATACTTTTTCAAATACCAAAGCATTTTATTGCCGTTGTGCGCACTCCTGCCGAAGACCCGCCTACATTCCGGAACATTGAAAACTTGCCCTCGGAGCCCTCACAGACTTCCAGCCTGATTCCCCATACTTTTTCAAATACCAAAGCATTTTATTGCCGTTGTGCGCACTCCTGCCGAGGCCCCGCCTACATTTCGGAACATTTAAAACTTGCACTCGGAGCCCTCACAGACTTCCAGCCTGATTCCCCAAACTTTTTCAAATACCAAAGCATTTTATTGCCGTTGTGCGCACTCCTGCCGAAGCCCCGCCCACATTCCGGAACATTGAAAACTTGCCCTCGGAGCCCTCACAGACTTCCAGCCTGATTCCCCATGCTTTTTCAAATACCAAAGTATTTTATTGCCGTTGTGCGCACTCCTGCCAAAGCCCCGCCCACATTCCGGAACATTGAAAGCTTGCCCTCGGAGCCCTCATAGACTTCCAGCCTCATTCCCCATACTTTTTCAAATACCAAAGCACTTTATTGCCGTTGTGCGCACTCCTGCCGAGGAACCGCCCACATTCCGGAACATTGAAAACTTGCCCTCGGAGCCCTCACAGACTTCCAGCCTGATTCCCCATACTTTTTCAAATACCAAAGCATTTTATTGCCGTTGTGCGCACTCCTGCCGAAGCCCCGCCCACATTCCGGAACATTGAAAACTTGCCCTCGGAGCCCTAACAGACTTCCAGCCTGATTCCCCATACTTTTTCAAATACCAAAGCATTTTATTGCCGTTGTGCGCACTCCTGCCGAAGCCCGCCCACATTCCGGAACATTTGAAAACTTGCCCTCGGAGCCCTCACAGACTTCCAGCCTGATTCCCCATACTTTTTCAAATACCAAAGCATTTTATTGCCGTTGTGCGCACTCCTGCCGAAGCCCCGCCCACATTCCGGAACATTGAAAACTTGCCCTCGGAGCCCTCACAGACTTCCAGCCTGATTCCCCATACTTTTTCAAATACCAAAGCATTTTATTGCAGTTGTGCGCACTCCTGCTGAAGCCCCGCCCACATTCCGGAACATTGAAAACTTGCCCTCGGAGCCCTCACAGACTTCCAGCCTGATTCCCTGTACTTTTTCAAATACCAAAGCATTTGATTGCAGTTGTGCGCACTCCTGCTGAAGCCCCGCCCACATTCCGGAACATTGAAAACTTGCCCTCGGAGCCCTCACAGACTTCCAGCCTGATTCCCCATACTTTTTCAAATACCAAAGCATTTTATTGCCGTTGTGCGCACTCCTGCCGAAGCTCCGCCCACATTCTGGAACATTGAAAACTTGCCCTCGGAGCCCTAACAGACTTCCAGCCTGATTCCCCATACTTTTTCAAATACCAAAGCATTCTATTGCCGTTGTGCGCACTCCTGCCGAAGCCCCGCCCACATTCTGGAACATTGAAAATTTGCCCTCGGAGCCCTAACAGACTTCGAGCCTGATTCCCCATGCTTTTTCAAATACCAAAGCATTTTATTGCCGTTGTGCGCACTCCTGCCGAAGCCCCGCCCACATTCCGGAACATTGAAAACTTGCCCTCGGAGCCCTCACAGACTTCCAGCCTGATTCCCCATACTTTTTCAAATACCAAAGCATTTTATTGCCGTTGTGCGCACTCCTGCCGAAGCCCCGCCCACATTCCGGAACATTGAAAACTTGCCCTCGGAGCCCTCACAGACTTCCAGCCTGATTGCCCATACTTTTTCAAATACCAAAGCATTTTATTGCCGATGTGTGCACTCATACCGAAGCCCCGCCCACATTCCGGAACATTGAAAACTTGCCCTCGGAGCCCTCACAGACTTCCAGCCTGATTGCCCATACTTTTTCAAATACCAAAGCATTTTATTGCCGATGTGTGCACTCATACCGAAGCCCCGCCCACATTCCGGAACATTGAAAACTTGCCCTCGGAGCCCTCACAGACTTCCAGCCTGATTGTCCATACTTTTTCAAATACCAAAGCATTTTATTGCCGTTGTGCGCACTCCTGCCGAAGCCCCGTCCACATTCCGGAACATTGAAAACTTGCCCTCGGAGCCCTCACAGACTTCCAGCCTGATTGCCCATACTTTTTCAAATACCAAAGCATTTTATTGCCGTTGTGCGCACTCCTGCCGAAGCCCCGCCCACATTCCGGAACATTGAAAACTTGCCCTCGGAGCCCTCACAGACTTCCAGCCTGATTCCCCATGCTTTTTCAAATACCAAAGCATTCTATTGCCGATGTGCGCACTCCTGCCGAAGCCCCGCCCACATTCCGGAACATTGAAAACTTGCCCGCGGACCACTCACAGGCTTCCAGGCTGATTACCCATCCTCTTTAAAATACCAAAGCATTTTATTGCCGTTCTGCGCGCTGCTGCCGAAGCTCCGCCCACATTCCGGAACATTGAAAACTTCCCCTCGGAGCCCTCACAGACTTCCAGCCTGATTCTCCATGCTTTTTCAAATGCCAAAGCATTTTATTGCCGTTGCGCGCACTCCTGCCGAAGCCCCGCCCACTTTCCGTAACATTGAAAACTTGCCCTCCGAGCGAGCCCTTACAGACTTCCAGCCTGATTCCCCATACTTTTTCGAATACCAAAGCGTTTTATTGCCGTTGTGCGCACTCCTGCCGAAGCCCCGCCTACATTACGGAACATTTAAATTTTGCCCGCGGAGCCCTCACAGACTTCCAGCCTGATTCCCCATACTTTTTCAAATACCAAAGCATTTTATTGCAGTTGTGCGCACTCCTGCTGAAGCCCCGCCCACATTCCGGAACATTGAAAACTTGCCCTCGGAGCCCTCACAGACTTCCAGCCTGATTCCCCATACTTTTCAAATACCAAAGCATTTTATTGAAGTTGTGCGCACTCCTGCTGAAGCCCCGCCCACATTCCGGAACATTGAAAACTTGCCCTCGGAGCCCTCACAGACTTCCAGCCTGATTCCCCATAGTTTTTTAAATACCAAAGCATTTTATTGCAGTTGTGCGCACTCCTGCTGAAGCCCCGCCCACATTCCGGAACATTGAAAACTTGCCCTCGGAGCCCTCACAGACTTCCAGCCTGATTCCCCATACTTTTTCAAATACCAAAGCATTTTATTGCCGTTGTGCGCACTCCTGCCGAAGCCCCGCCCACATTCCGGAACATTGAAAACTTGCCCTCGGAGCCCTCACAGACTTCCAGCCTGATTCCCCATGCTTTTTCAAATGCCAAAGCATTTTATTGCCGTTGTGCGCACTCCTGCCGAAGACCCGCCTACATTACGGAACATTGAAAACTTGCCCTCGGAGCCCTTACTGACTTCCAGACTGATTCCCCATGCTTTTTCCAATACCAAAGCAGTTTATTGCCGTTGTGCGCACTCCTGCCGAAACCCCGCCCACATTACGGAACATTGAAAACTTGCCCTCGGAGCCCTTACTGACTTCCAGACTGATTCCCCATGCTTTTTCCAATACCAAAGCAGTTTATTGCCGTTGTGCGCACTCCTGCCGAAACCCCGCCCACATTCCGGAACATTTAAAACTTGCCCTCGGAGCCCTTAAGACTTCCAGCCTGATTCCCCATACTTTTTGAAATACCAAAGCATTTTATTGCCGTTGTGCTCACTCCTGCCGAAGAACCGCGCACATTCCGTAACATTGAAAACTTGCCTTCGAGGCCTTCACACACCTCCAGCCTCATTCCCCATACTTTTTCAAATACCAAAGCACTTTATTGCCGTTGTGCGCACTCCTGCCGAGGAACCGCCCACATTCCGGAACATTGAAAACTTGCCCTCGGAGCCACACAGACTTCCAGCCTGATTCCCCATACTTTTTGAAATACCAAAGCATTTTATTGCCGTTGTGCGCACTCCTGCCGAAGCCCCGCCCACATTCCGGAACATTGAAAACTTGCCCTCGGAGCCCTCACAGACTTCCAGCCTGATTCCCCATACTTTTTTAAATACCAAAGCATTTTATTGCCGTTGTGCGCACTCCTGCCGAAGCCCCGCCCACATTCCGGAACATTGAAAACTTGCCCTCGGAGCCCTCACAGACTTCCAGCCTGATTCCCCATACTTTTTCAAATACCAAAGCATTTTATTGCCGTTGTGCGCACTCCTGCCGAAGCCCCGCCCACTTTCCGGAACATTGAAAACTTGCTTTCGAACCCTTGCATAACGTCGGCATGGAGCTTGAAGAGACTGCGTTCACTGTTGAAGGTTGGCGCAAACTCGGTGCCATATGCTATATGGCACCATTGGTGCACCGAGTTTGCGCCAACCTTCAACAGTGAACGCAAAGTCTCTTCACGTTCCATGCCGATGTTACCTCTAGCGCTTATCCCCACACTTTTTCGAACTTCGAAGCACTTTTTTGCCGCTGTGCGCACTCCTGTCGAAGCCCCGCCCACTTCCCGTCCCATTCCGTCATTTCCTTCAAAGCTACTCACCCGACTGAATCCCTACACACCTTACCCAACATTCCGCACATGCCTTCATTAACCGACGGTCAACACCCTTTTTCAATGAGTATTATTGTTATTCTTGCTAATACCCTAGCGTAAACAACGCAGGCAATCATAAAAAGGGGTGTACACACAGGAGACACAAGGGGAACACAGAACAATAGAGTAAAAAGAAAGAAAAAGAAAGAAAATCAGCAAAAAAAAACGAGATAACACGGAAACAGCAGCAGAAATAATCGGTGATTCAGGCATGAAGCTGAATGTGTCCTCGTCGCTACGCACCATACGTTTTCTCTCACGTCTGCGCGCGGTCGGTCCTAAAGTTGCGCGGTTTCTGTCCGCTTTGCAAAGTTGCGCGCGGTCCGAACGGAAAGATATGAGAGCCGTGAAAAGGGCAAAAGCGGTCGGAACGCTCGCAAATTTTTAAGATCGTACTGACCGCGTTCTTTGCGCGCGGTCGGCCCCAAATTTCTCGAAAACCAAATATCTACACGCCAAATCCGTGCGACCATCCTGTTTCTTCTGTGCTGTTTCAGTAGTGTTCGTAAGCATACTCGCCTATAGAAAATATGCAGTACACTGTGAGTAGGCGAGGATTACGGCCAGTTACGGTAAGGAAATGAAAAACTAGATAGGCGTAACCTCGATAGGGGCGCAAAATTTTGCTCGGACCATCTCATGTGTTGTCTGAACCGGCTCTGCGTTTTCAAAATTCATTCAGCCAAAGCAGGGTTTCAAAACAATGAGCTCGTACTGGACTAAAGCAAAATTCTTTGAGGAATATTGTGATTGAGCGAGCTCTTTAGTAAACATCACAATTGAGGAGGCCAACACTACCTAGCAGAATCATCGTATTCCGCTTTCTTTTCGTATCCAACCAAAGAGCGTAAAGATGGTCACACTAAGCTATGGCACATCGTAATATTCTAGGTAAGCTGAGTATTCACCGATGGAATTTGCATGACGAGGTGGGAGTTATCGCTGGCCGGAAGACAGATTCTCAAAATTTTCACTGCTCTCATTCCTCAAATTTACGAACTCATCCAGTCGATTGCAGTTTCTTATATAGAGGAACAATATTCGTGGGATTTGAGCTCTTGTCCAACGATAGATTGAGAAACGGCAAGAGAAAGCACTGCAGCGGCGAAAAAGCACGCTGCAATACTACGACTTGACCGCCCGCGTGGGACGGGTGATTTTTAGACACGATCGTCGCTGCTTTGTCCGCGCAGCTGATTGGTTTCCCAATTATTGTTCTTCCACTATCAAACTCTCTTGTTTTGTGTTTTATAATTTCTTAATATCCTTGATTTTAACGTGAAGTGAATTTAGGTAGCACTGTGGGCGAGAAATTTGTCATAGGGATGAATAGTTAGGCCGGAATTTTTTTTTCGGATTTTATTTCGACTTTGCCTCAGTTTTCGTCTGTGATTATGGAACGTTTATTGTGCTTCCAATTTGTTCGTAACTTTACTCTTGACACTTTATTTTTTATCTTCTCAGGTACTTAAAAAAATGAAAAAACACGCATCTTCGTTTTCGCCCCCGCAGGATTGGGACTGCCACTCTCGAAATTTGTGTGGAAAAATAGTTTTCTCAAAAAAAAACTACCTGAAAGAATAAAATCTCGCTGGTAAGGTCACTTTTAATTATAAACTCATATAAACACATTCAAAAATGCTCTTGCTTTTCGTTTTTAATAGTTCCTAACAGTAACTATGTGCGTGAAGACAAAAACGGTAGGTACTAGACTTGGGAATGAATCGAGTAATTATTCCGTAGTTATCTCAATCACGTTTACCAGCGGGTAAGTAAGTGTGAATAGTGTGAGATCACTTTGACATTGATAGCCCCAACTGGAATGAACCTCTCGGACCAGTAGAGACAAATGCGTCCCTAATTGTCCCACTCTGTCAGGCCCCGGTCATAGTTGGATGAGCCCACGTCTCCAGCCCGGGCGATACACACATAATGAATGCATTGGAAATGGGATGCAAAAATCACTCGGTGTATCCCCCCCCCGCACCCCCCAACACACACCCGGTCGATACGTATGACCAACATGGTGAGGTGAAGCTGAGAAAATCACTCGCTGTATCCCCCCGCACCCCCCGCACCCCCCGCACCCCCCCCCGGTCGATACGTATGTTTAAAATGATGGAGTGAAGTTGAGAAAATCACTCGGTGTATCCGACGCGGTCGAAATCCATGCAATACGTGGATGACGGCGGATGAGAAAATCACCGGGTGGGCGGGCCTATGATAAAACCATGCGTATCACTAGAAAGCTAACCTTACTGCTACCTCCGTTACTTCACCATACTCTCCTTCACTATTTCTCTGAACAGGTGCAATCCTGTTGGCCACGTAATCATCGTCATATCTAGTTGGATGCACCGAGTGATTTTCTCAACCTCACTCCATCATTTTAAACATACTCAGACACTCTGGCGTTTCTAACGCGCACTGAACCGTCCCATTTTGACCTGTGCGGGGCAAACGGCAGAGTTCCCGCATGGCCATTCCGGTCTGCGTTCAGCGCCTGCCAAACCTCGGATTCCGCCGTTTGGCTGGCGATGACGTCACTGCTGCAGAGAGGCTCGGTGTTGCGTTCGTAGACGATTTGACAGCGCATGAACTCGTTTGATCTGCCGAATCACGTTATTGATGACTCTACAATTGAACAGGCCCATATCAGCAGCAGAGGACGTATATAAGGGGCCTCATCCTAGAGAGAGCGCAGTCGGCCTTTCGGGGCCGCTCCTGGAAAGTGGCTACGAGTCACTCTCTGGACGATTTTTGACGCTGAGGGGTCTCCCCACGGTCCTCGGCGAGGAAGCTCCTCGCGGTCGACCGTGGCGTGGATGTTGTCCCTGTCGCGGACCGCCGTGGGGTGACTCCTCACGCGGGCCGCGACATGGACCAGTGTCCTTGTTGGGGAGACCCGCCCTATCGAAATTGCCGTTGTGAATCTAATCTAGCATGGTCAAAACCTGCAAACGGCAGTGAATCGCCGGATATCGCGGGCGGAACCGAACATGATCGAAACCTGAAAACGGCAGTGAATCGCCGGATATAGCGGGGCAAACGGCGGATATGGGGCACCCGCTTTGCCCATTTTCGTTTCTAACGGCAGCGGTTCAGATTATGACCCGCGTTTGCTGCGCGTTAAAAACCCCACAGTGTCTGAGTACGTATCGACCGGGTGGGTGTAGGGGGGTGTTGGGGGGTGCGGGGGGGATACAGATGCAAATAGCACCAACTCTGACCGGGGCCTCAGCCAGCCCATTGTTGCCCTGGAACTCACGTGAGTGCTATTGTGAGGATTCGTGGTATTCATATCTTCCCCCTCCTTTGCCCTCCCCGCTTATTTTTTGTCTCATATACCTTCCCATATCCTCATTCAATCCCATGATTTGTCGTCGTAGTGATTCGCTCACATAACTCCTAATTTACATATCACGGTATTCTACATAGTTAACGTGTCACCAGCTCGGACAATTCCCTATCAAATGGTAAAAATTTTCGCTAGGCGGAAAGCAGTTGTACCAAACGGGTGGAAACAAAAGCTCAATCAAATGACGAGTCTAGTTTCAGTCTCGAGCATCCATGTTACCTCGCTTCAAGTGCAGGCTTCCGTGTTAATATGTCAGTTTCCAGGTAAAGGAGCAAGGTAAGGGGATCAATTTTTTCAGCTGTATAGAAATATGCACTTGCAAAGAATAGAAGTTTCTCACTAGATGCAATTGTAGACTTTTTTTTTACAATATCTTCACCAGTAACTGTATTAGTATCAGTGGAATCCGTAAGATCAGATAGGCCCGTGAATGTATCAGCTGGCTCCGTAGCAGCTCAGGTACGGAGGGAGATGACCGGCGAACCTCTATGCCGAAAACGACGGCCGGCGCCCCACATTTCGAGGGTACCAATTTGCCGGCCGGTTGGAAAGACAATTGATAATGATCACGAATGATCACGTCGTAACTTGGCTAGCACGTGCACAGCGGGTATAAAAGGCTCCTCATCTCACAAGAGTCCTCAATCGGCATTCTAATGTCGGCCCTGGAAGGTGACTTCGAGTCACTCTCCGGAGGACAGCATATTTTTGACCGCTGAGGGGATAGGGGTATCTCCACGGCTCGGGGCGGTTTTCGCCGTGATCCGCGGGGAAGGTGGTTCCTCACCGCAGACTGCGGCGGACTCTGATAAACTCGGGGGGTGAATAGGCTCCCAAACATCTTTGGATAGCACCGACAGCTGCTATCCATCCCCCAAAATGGGCGGAGTCGTACCCTCCTAAGATGCCTGTCGTGAGGGCGATTTTGATTTTGAACAGTACTTGGGGAATCAGAGGGTGCCTATCGTGGGGGTATTGGGGAGTAAAACCAGTGCCCCTCAGACCACCGCGGTGCTGTTCTCGGTTACGGGTACAGCTTTCTACGCTTCTACAGTGCCCTTTGACCGCTGATCTTCTATGACTGCTAAATCACCTTTCTAATTGTTCGAAGCACAAGGCGCGAACACGAACAAAACAGTTCAGACTCAACTTGATATATTGCTTCATCGATACAAAAGTTCGGTTTTAGTGAAATAACTTCATTCATTCACAGTAGGAAACACTGATATCAATAGCAACGAAGAATTACAGAAGTTCATGGCACAATTCATAACATCATGAACAAAATGAAATTGGACACACATGCTAACTAGGGAACCTCGCTAGTCAGGTATGAGCTTTTGAGAGACTGTGAATGTTTCTTGGTCAACTCGGATACGCTCTCTTCGAATCTGAACTCGGATTCTGCTACGGACATCTCTGAACGAAGTTATAAGCATTTTTGAAGCTTCGTGAAAAGGTAAGGTGCGTCCGAATGAAAATGGTGGCCCATGCGGCCGGCGTGCTTGGCAGCCGGCCGTCGCGTTCGCCGCTCTCGGACGAGCATACGAAAAGTCCCCACCGCCATCGACTACGAATGGGGGCCGGCAACGGCTGGCAGCAAGCACAGCGCCGATCAATCAGCTCAGAGGGGACGGCAGTCGCTGAAATCCAACACTCGTCTGAGGGCGGCACATGCGACGGCCGCCTGCCAAGGCCGCGTGGGCCGCCATTCTCACTCGGGCATACTTTAGGGATCAGCCAATTTTTAGGGTGTTTGGAAAAACATTTTCGGATTCAGCTCAAAACTTTCAACTGGGGGTTATTCAGGGCGCTGAACGCGAATCTGGGGTTTGTTCGTCGCTAGACTTATGGTTACTGTAGGTTACGGTAGGCATTATGCATTTTAATTGACTTTACCTACCTTAAAACTTCGAAAATCAAATAATTGACCTCAAATCCGTGTTCGGCATCCCAAATAACACCCACAGTGAAATTTTGAGTCGAATCTGAGACTTTGACCAAGCTACCGTATACCCACCGTAACCTACCGTAATCTACTCAGACATTTGGGCGGACTTATCGCGACGCCGAATAGGAACGAACGCGTGGTCAACGGCGATCAGCCCGCTGCTTCTGCACGCGGTCATCTCTAAATGGACTCGCGATCAGCACTAAATGGGCTCGCGATCACTACGGCTGGTTAAAAAAAGGACCGACCACAAAAAATCTATCTAATTTAGCTATTAATTATAATACGAAAAGGCGGAGCCTAGGACCAAAGTTAGGCACCTGCGGGCATTACGTGTCCTCTATCTCGTAGGAACAGAGTTTACTACCGCTAGTGCAACCAAGGAGATACTAGATGTACCTCAAACTTGGGTAATTGAATCGGTGACGATCTCGTTTTACCACACAGAACAGTGCATCGTAGTCGATCAGTCCGATATGTGCCGTTGCTCGCGATCAGCCGGAATACGATGCAGGTCGTTCGCTATCAGTCCTATTTACGTTGTTGTACGCGATAGAAACGATTTATGGTCGCGGTAAGTTCTACTTACCAGTAGCTGCCCGCGATAAGTCCGCACTTCTGTCGGACACACAGCGCGATGATATCGAGCAATCGAAACTTGTCTCGGCGATAAGTTCTACTTGGATTTTTGCTCGCGGTAGAAACGGTTCCTGAGCGCGGTAAGTACTATTCAACAATTTTTGTGCGCGATAAGTTCGCCTCATTGCCTGAGTATCAGAAATCGATAAACGGATTGCAGATTCTTGTTTAGCACTACAAATAACTCTCAGAGCAACAATTTGAGCCATATCTATCGTAGCACTCCGGAAATCGGCAAACGTCGCGATTTGCCATCAAATCCCCCCCCCCGATGAGAAGCTTTGAACGAATCATATCGAAAAGCTCGGAAAATCGTCAAATAAACCATAGATTCGTGATCAGCGCCCCAAATAACCCACCTGGAAGGATTTTGAGTAAAATCTGCAACATTTTTTTAACGCTTTCAGAGGTATAAATAAGCGCCCAACCGAAAATCCGCACAAGTCCATAACGCTATCAGTCTGTGCAAAGTTTGGAAAACATGCCTTCACTCAAAATTTGCCCAGTGGGGTAGTTTTGGGGGCTGAACACAGGCATGAGGTCCTTTCCGGATTTCGCAAACTCTAAGGGGCGTTTTTGATACAAAAAAGGCGTGAAATACGAACTTTGACCGGCTATAACTTTTTTCACAGATGTCCGTAGCAAAATCCGAGTACAGATTCGAAGAGGGCGTATCCGATTTGACCAAGAAACATTCACAGTCTCTCAAAAGCTCATACCTGACTAGCGAGGTTCCCTAGTAAGTAGTAATCCTGAGAAACGCTCAAATCAACACAGGAAACATGATCAACACGCACATCTACCACAAAATAAAACTAATAGCATTCACAGTCACATCCAAGAACTTTAAAATTACTTTTTCCTGAATAAAAAATTCACAAAATTTCTGAACCATTTGAAAATTTGAAAAAAAAACTGCACTGTTTATAGTACAAACATTAAAGGTTACCGGTATTCAGAACATCCTACTATTCATATAAGAGGCCGTTAGCTTGAGAATGGCGACGGTTTGGGACACAACACCCTTAATGCGGGTTTTTCGTTATTGATCTATGGAGGGTGTGAAAAACTCAGGCCCTCCTTTCCATAATTTTTGAAAAAGCTCTGGTAGGAAAATAGTATAGTTGAGCTTTTTGACTAAACGAACCGAATAAACGAATGAATGAATATATTCGACTTCACAATTTTCGAATGAACGAGTGAATGAATATAATCGATTCTCTATTTTGAATGATTGAATATCGAAAATCGAATAATTCCGAATAAATGAATTAATTTAAGTACGGGCCAACCGAATTCAGAGTTTTGCGACGCTACTGCTTGAAGAGGCAGTTTTTAAGAATGGCATCGAAAGCTTTTGAACTGCTCAATATTTTCAGTATTCCGCTCAGGCAGGGTTCATGAGTAGCAGCACGCAAAATCGATACGGCATCGTTTCTACACTAGCAGCTGCCTGATGCCACCCACAGCGGTTCTATTCATACAACGCCAGCGCGTCACGAGCGGGCGTTTCGTTAGACCCCGTTCAGAGTTCATTCGCGTCACGACGCGATTTTATAATCAGCCTACATCTCGATCACGCTACGTCGCGTCGCGTCTTAGCTGGGTGTCCACTGTGAAGAGGCGCGATACATTCGAAATGACGCGCTTTCTCCTAGAACGATAGCGGTCGTATAGCGAGATGGGATTTGTTCGGCCCGCCACGCGCCAGCGATTCCATCAGTGCTACTGTCTGAGCTGGGGATAGTTTCTGGAATAGGCGTGATTCCTAGCTTTTTTTCGCTTTTCGTGGATTTGTTACTTCGGCATTTTCTGCCCTAACGAGTATGAGCCGCAGAACTTGCTGCTATTTGATATTTACTCCACCCCTTTGAGTAATACTCATTTTGCCACCTATTCGTTTTTATTTCGTTTCCAAAAGTCGATAAAAAAAGAACAAAATCCAAATTAGCCATCGTCGACAGCCATAGAAGCACCTTGTCAAAGGTTGGGAAAAATATACAAATCTCGCTCTATTGAGAATTCCCGTGCTTATTTTGATCTAGCGCATATGTCGTGGTTTCAATTGCCCTATCAATTTTCGCGGCTTTAGCTTTGGCTGCTAAGAAATGCTCAGTCGATACCCTCGATCTCCATCAAATTTCAGGTTCAACTTTGAAAACAGCAAAGTTTTGCTGAAAACCAAAAAAAGCGTTGGATAGAAGACGATTTACACTTTCGACCAGTATTGCCCTTACCAGAAGAAAATTCCGGTCCGCAATTGTGGACAAACGCTGTTGAAGCACTTAATGTGATGAAGTCGTGCTGGGACGAAGGTTGATCGTGCAGGGACTACGTGGTCCCACCAGTATTGCCATCGTGTCGCGTGCTGCCATAGCGGGTTTCTGCGATTGCGGACCAGAGATTCGCTCGGATGAAAGCACTTTTTCAAGTACTCGTCAAAAACAGATTTATTTTGAAACACATATCATCACTGGGAACTTGAGGCGTTTCCATGTTTAATGAGGTTTGAGGCTCATTACTCATCAGTTACGAATTACGATTAACGAGTTACGAGGATTTGAAAATTACCATTTACGCAATTCAAAATTTCAGTTACGCACAGCCCTGACTCACACTAGTGCTGGTGCACTGGCCCTTCAAAAAATTTCTGTGTAGGATCCGGTAATGGCTGTGTTAGATTATTCGAATATATTCGAAGATCGAATATGTTCGAATAATTGTCAGTGTCGATAGTCGATTTCGAATAATAATCGAATATGAGGTTTTTTCGATAGTCGATTTCGAATAATGATCGATTATCTGTTTTTTTCGATAGTCGATTTCGAATAATGATCGATTATCTGTTTTTTTTCGATAGTCGATTTCGAATAATAATCGAAAATCGGGATTTATCGATTACTCGAAAATCGAATAAATAATCGAATAATTTATTCGAATGTTTATTCGATTGCGAACTTTCGAGCACTACTATAGAAAATAGTGAACCTCCAAAAATTAGAGTTTTGGACAATTTTTTTGTGGAGGTCTTCAGGGTCAGCACACCTGCTCAGGCAGTAACTCCGGCTGAGGGGGCAGGCAATACCGGCTGACTAAACATTGTACCCGGGCATGCCCCGGTATTCACTGCCCCCTCAGCCGGTGAATGGTGGAGCGCTCAGCCGGCAAGTGGTGGCCCCCTCACCCCGCATTCACTGTCCCCTCAGCCGGTGAATGGCTGCCCCTCAGCCCGTATTCACTGGCCCCTCAGCCGGTAAATGGAGGTCCGCTCTGCCGGTATTAGTTGCTTACCACGTGAATGATATCGATCTGCAAGATTAGATAAAGCCCCTAGTAGGCTCTCGCTATTCCCCAGCAAGCTCGAGGCTTGCGTTTCATTTCTGAAGCGGCAAGCCTTACCTTGCTTCAAAAATCATGAACTGACCCGCTGTCACGTCCGCATGGTCACAGCGAACCGTAAGGGGCGAGGGGTCAATGATCCAAATCATGTGGATGCCCACCCGTTCGAATGCCAACACCCGAATCAGCTCGAAGCCCATTTCGCCCGCTCCGTACATGAGCCTGGTTTGCTTTAGTGTCTGCCCGATCAGCCGGTAATATGCTCCGCCATTGCTTAATGTCTGCCCGCTCACCCCGTAAAGCCATGCCCCTCAGCCGGTAATGCTATATCTGCTCGATCAGCCGGTGACATGCTCCGCCGTGGATTTATGTCCGCCCGCTGACCCGGTAAAGCCATGCCCCTCAGCCGGTAAAACGCATGCCCGTCCGCTCAGCCGGTAAGAAGCTCCGCCCCCAAAATAAGCCTGCCCGCTCAGCCGGCGACCCTACTTCTCCGCGCGCTCAGCCGGTGTTATTATCTGAGTGCTCGCAAATATGGTGCAGATGGCAACTCAGATAATAACACCGGCTGAGCGGGCGGAGAAGTAGGCTTGCCGGCTGAGCGGGCAGGCTTATTTTGGGGGCGGAGCGTCTTACCGGCTGAGCGGGAAGCATGCATTTAACCGGCTGAGGGGCATGGCTTTACCGGCTGAGCGGGCAGACATAAATCCACGGCTGAGCATGTCACCGGCTGATCGGGCAGGCATAACATTACCGGCTGAGGGGCATGGCTTTACCGGCTGAGCGGGCAGACATAAATCCACGGCTGAGCATGTCACCGGCTGATCGGGCAGGCATAACATTACCGGCTGAGGGGCATGGCTTTACCGGCTGAGCGGGCAGACATAAATCCACGGCTGAGCATGTCACCGGTTGATCGGGCAGACATAGCATTACCGGCTGAGGGGCATGGCTTTACCGGCTGAGCGGGCAGACACTAAAGCGAACCAGGCTCATGTACGGAGCGGGCGAAATGGACTTCGAGCTGATTCGGGTGTTGGCATTCGAACGGATGGTCATCCACATGATTTGGATCATTGACCCCTCACCCCTTACGGTTCGTTGTGACCGTGGGGACGTGACAGCGGGTCAATTCATGATTTTTGAAGCAAGGTAAGGCTTGCCGCTTCAGAAATGAAACGCAAGCCTCGAACTTGCTGGGGAATAGGGAGAGCCTACTAGGGGCTTCATCTAGTCTTGCAGATCGATATCATTCACGTGGTAAGCAACTAATACCGGCAGAGCGGACCTCCATTTACCGGATGAGGGGACAGTGAATGCGGGCTGAGGGGGCAGCCATTTACCGGCTGGGGGGATAGTGAATGCGGGCTGAGGGGGCAGCCATTTACCGGCTGAGGGGACAGTGAATGCGGGCTGAGGGGGCAGCCATTTACCGGCTGAGGGGACAGTGGATGCGGGCTGAGAGGGCCACCACCTGCCGGCTGAGCGCTCCACCATTTGCCGGCTGAGGGTGCAGTGAATACCGGGGCATGCCCGGGTACAATGTTTAGTCAGCCGGTATTGCCTGCCCCCTCAGCCGGAGTTACTGCCTGAGAACGTCAACGGGCTCACGCGGCTCCTGGGGGGAGGGCTCGTAAAATTTTGGAGAAGAAAGGGAAACTTCTACAAACCGTTTGGCACGCTAAAATGAGGTACTCAAACAATCGCAGCATACAATGCGTGTCGAATATGCATTCCTTCCGAAGACATGGCGGCTTAGAGCACACTCTGGGAACGTGCTGCGTTTGTTGGATCCTGTCCAACTATGTCCACCATTGCTTTGAGATTTCCTAAATCGTTAACTCGTTTGTTTTTATGAATAATGTATGAAAATTGTACATGGTTTCAGGATGCTACACTACCGCTCGTAGGATTTGGTCAGAAAGTGAGCGAGGTCGGCTTTTCGCGTCTTTTTCGTCTTTTCTGTATAACTCGCTTCAAAGTCAGTTTTGAGCGAAACTAGGGAGATATTCATGATCCTGGCGTTGACGGCTATCCAATGGTATAGCCATTGTCATGGTTTTTTTTTGAGAACCATGGAAGTTTCGCAATCAACCTGCTCTCTATATACCGTAGACAAAGGGAAACGCAGACAGAAACGGTGGCTCCCCACCTGTGTTTTGGATGGTCATTGAACCATTATCATACAAGTTGGGTGGCTGTTCTGTAAAAAAGAACAGAACGGTTAAAATGTCAATGAGTGCCTAAAAAACGCAGTATTTCAATCATGATACTGAATTTCTTGTTAAATGGGGGCCATGGATAAAGGATAGATATATTGAAGAGAATCAGGATTGAAAAAGTAAGTCAGGGAGCAATCACATTAGATGAAAAGAAGTGTAAAAGGCAAAAGAATAGAACAGATTGAACATATGAAAAGGATTGATTGGTCGATGGAAATGATTTGAAAAAACTGATCACGCGTCTTTTTACTACCTTAGGGGAGCTTTGGGGAGCAGGGTGATGCGTCAGCTTGGGGAGTGAAGAAACACGTTATCACAAGTGATGTGGCACGTGACCAGTGCCACTCCCCAAATCTTCCCCAAGTAAGTGAAATTTAGTACCCAATACCCTCACAAAAATCATGCGTTTCGCCGCGCGCGGCGGTTACTCCTCAAAGCCACAGTCCAAGCTCGAAATCGATTTTTCGTTTTTCTGCCTATCTTGGAGAAATTTTCACACTGATCACAATGGTGTCTCCAGAATCGCTCAAAACTCACTACGAACAGAGTTACGAATCCTCGAAAATTTCAATTTTGAACGGCTAGAAGTTCGCGGACGAGTTGTCTCGAGCCTGTATTTTCTCGTTATTCGCAGACATGGTTCTGAAGCAGGCCACAGATTATAGCCAGACCAAAAACAAATAGAAGAACATAGGTTTTGAATAAAATCATTCGCGCGTCTCTTCCCTATTGAGGTCGGAAACCTGCCAGTGGGCGTTACCCATTTTTTCTTTCAAGGGGACGTGGCCGACTTTTTCCTCGCTTTTTCTCGCTTATTTGGGCGAATTGAGATTTGTCAGGGTTGCTAAAGAGGGCGACCGGACCATAATATCAAAAATTACCTCTGAGGTTGGACTGTGCCTTTAAGGGGTCGTTTATACATCCGCCGCCGAGCGGCGCGGCGAGGTGCATTTCTGTAATATTGATCACGCGGCGCGGCACGATCGCTATTGTAGGATTGCACTTCGCCGCGCCGCTTGGCGGCGGAAGTATAAACGACCTCTAAGGTGGAAAGTGGTCCCCCGACTGAAAAAAGTGTCAAAACAGGCCTCGCCCACCTGCTATTCACCCCCCGAGTTTAGGAGAGAACCGAGGCGGGGCGTTTCTCCGCCGTGGGGCCGGGGTGACATGCTTGAGGTAAACAATAATACAAATAATGATCTCAGGTAAAGGTCGGCGGGTCGCCGACATGCGGCTGGCCGGCGAACCAAAAGCGGGCGGCCGGAGGACGGAGACCGCGGGGCAGCTGGGAAAGGTTCGCCAGCCGTCGTCCTGAGTACCTGAGAGTTCATATTTCCAGATAAAAAACACATTTTGCGAAAAAAATGTTGGTTCGATTGGACTAATCACAATGTTATCACTTTGATAGTTGCTTCATTTGTCTGTAGCATCGGAGATCTTAGGCTCCGGTCAGACTTCGTCGAAAAACCTGCTGAGTCCGAAAGAATCCGGGGTGGAAAAACCTGCTGAGTCCCACTGAGCCCGGTTGCCCCCAGCGCCAACCAGCTCCTCTGCGAAACACGCAATTGATAGTGACGATTATCACCTCAGCTGTGAATCGGAACGTGTTTGGTGGCTGATTTTTCTTGTTTTCAACATGTCTGAATCTGATTTCCGTATCAGCAGCAGGTGGGGCAGAGCGCAGACGACGAGAGTCGAGATGCGGCGGGACTCGGCAGGTCGTAGTCGGCCGAAAAAAATGCACCCAAATCACGTGAGAAACTCCTATATCGACCTGGTGGGTGAGGACGATTTCGGTGGGACTCACTCGGTGCATTAGCCCCGCCCTTGTACGCATGAGAACCATCAGTATCGATCGGGGGATTGCGGTGGGCATCAGACGGTCGCAGTCGGACTCAGCGGTTGATTTTTTTGCACCCGTCTTCCACGAATTCGATGCGTATCGACCCGGTGGAACTCAGTAGATCCACCGACTATGACGGGGGCCTTATGCATAGCATCAGTAACCGGAGTAAGCTCTCGGTGCGCCAGCAGTGTGGTGAGAGTTTAAGGGAATTTAATGCCCGGAAAGAATGCAAGGTGGTTCAGTAAGATTCATTGAGATAGATAACAGCACGGGACGTTGCCGCGTGCCACCAAAACCAAGCTCAGAGTAAATGTTGCATAAGCCCCGCCCCCACCCTACTAGGGGCGAGGCGACAAGGTGGTGCTGGCCAACTGTCAGGATTGGACGAACTTAGGTGTTTTCCACCCACAGTCTATAGATGGAATTCTATGGTATTCAGAGACTTTCATAAAGTGGCCTGAAGTAGCAAGACTTATCTCGTGGTCTTCCCGAATTTGTCCTGGAGTTTCCTTCGAAACTGATCGAGGAGGCTCGAAGATCTCAAGGGTGCATTTTCTCTATAGCATGGAGCGCTTGATTTCTCGAGTCCTCCTGGTAAGCTCTTCGAACCATTTACTGTACTCCCATAAAGAACCTCCGCGATCTCTTGCACGGTTCCAAGTTCTCTTGCAGGGAATCGCCACAACCAGTGGAACTGCTTCCAAGGTTCTGCTTCGATGGCACCATATGCGCTGAAAACCACTCACCGTTTTTGGGGATGTTTGGGCCCGCCTGAGAACGTACACTACCGCTCGCAGGGTTTGGGAAGAAGGCGCACGATGTCGGGTTTTCGCGTCTTTCGTATTTTTGTATAACTCGCTTGGAAGTCAACTTCGAGCGAAACTAGGAAGATATTCCTGATCCAGGTGTTGAGAACAATTCGATGGTATAGCCACTGTGAACCAGCTCTCTGTGTACGGTAAACACAGGAAAACGCAGACGGGACGGTAGCGCCCCATCCGCCACGATACCGTAATTACAAACATGGCTGATTGGCCAGAATCATGAATATCACCTAGTTTCGCTCGAAATTGAGTTTGAAGCTAGTTTTATAAAAAGACGCGTAAACCGACCTCGCTCGCTTTATGAGCAAATCTTGCGAGCGGTATTGCAAGTAGAGTTTGCTGCGTCAGAAACTCATTATTGCGAAGATATGGGAGGTCGAATGCCTCTAAGGCCCCGGTCAGAGTTGGTGCTATTTGCATCTGCAACCCACCGACTCCCCCCAACACCACCCCCCGCACCCCCCAACACCCACCCCGTCGAGACGGATGTTTAAAATGATGGAGTGAAGTTGAGAAAATCACTCGGTGTATCCAACTAGATATGACGATGATTACGTGGCCGACAGGATTGCACCTGTTCAGAGAAATAGTGAAGGAGAGTATGGTGAAGTAAAGGAGGTAGCAGTAAGGTTAGCTTTCTAGTGATACGCAATGTTTTATCATTGGCCCGCTCACGCGGTGATTTTCTCATCCACGTAAAGAATGGATATCGACCGCGTCGGATACACCTAGTGATTTTCTCAACCTCACTCCATCATTTTAAACATACGTATCGACCGGGTGGATGTTGGGGGGTGCGGGGGGGATACACCGAGTGATTTTCTCAGCTTCACCTCGCCATGTTGTTCATACGTATCGACCAGGTGGGTGTTGGAGGTGCGGGGGGGATACACCGAGTGATTTTTGCATCCCATTTCCAATGCATTCTGTGTGTATCGACCGGGCTGGAGACGTCGGCTCATCCAACTATGACCGGGGCCTAATTCCGTGAAGAGGCCGGGCATCCGTCAGTCATCTGGCACCAAATGAGAAAACAAAGTAGCTTATCAACAAATGATTTAGCACAATTGAAGGCAGTGTTCACGATAAATTTCACTTCCGATATCTCCGCGGTTTACGGAAGGTCTGGTGCCCTATATAGCAAGGCATGCTTAAAAAGGACACGAAAGACGCGTTTTTGAGCCAAAATAGGCTCTCCCTTGTTTACTTTGATTTTTGAGCGTGGAGAAATTGACCGCTAGAAGGATGATACCTATCAATGCAATGAAGCAAACAGCTTACTTATCAGCACTTCCTTCACTTGATCATTCCTATAATCTGAGTCTTCATTTGTTCCTTTCGAGGGGCGGATCTGGGGCACGGGGCGTGTCTGGGGCACCAAAACGCTTGTTTGCAGCCGTTATTTTGCCACTCCTGGCTCGTTTTCTGCCGTTCCTTTGGCACTGAGAGCCTAGGATCCATCTCCCCTATCATTTTACTGTGGAAAGTCAACGAGGATGATCATCGTAAACGCTGCCTTTAAAGGCAGTGTTCACGACAAAAAATGTGTTTCAGTTTCCACTGGGAATGGGTAGTGGAGGGGCACACTGTAACGTTGACGTCGAAAGAACGCATGAAAACGAGCCAGGAAAAGCTCCAAAAGAGTCCGAAGTTGCCACTTCGAGCGCAAGGCAAACCCCAAAAGCGCGACACACGCCCACCGACGTGAACAAATAAATGCTCAAGGTCGTGAGAGGAGCGATGATTTCCAATCATTAGCCCCGTTATTCCCTTCACTCTCAACTTCTCTCTTTACTCAGGTCAGCTCGCATACATCGGCTGCAAAAGACGGAAGTTACAAGCTTCGGACAACTCGTCCACTATGTTTCCTTAGCTCAATTTTTGAGGGACCATAACTCCGTTCCCAGAGGGTCTTGTACGATTTCAGAGACATCATTGGAATTAGCGTCAGACCGTCTTCAAGATAGGCAGTAAAACAGAAAGACGCTTTTCATCGTGAACACTGCCTTTAAGTGGAAGTTGATTAATGCTACAGTGCGGTGCAAAACTATAGAGCCCTCCTAATTTTTGCATCCAGGAGATCAGACCTCAAACTTCGTGAAAAGTCAGCATAACCAATGAGTTCAGAAGGGTCGAAATCCCTAGAAGACGTGATTCCAGGAACTTTGGTTTGTCCATTAGAGTTATGTGTCTTTTTCGGAAAACAGCCATCCTCAAGTGGTGCAAAACTATTGAGTCACGGGCGGAAACAATGTTTCATTGTAACTTCTAAAACTAATAAAACAACATTAACACTCAATCGCACCTCCTTTCTTGACATAAACATCAAAAATCCTATTTGGAATGCTGCTGACTAGATTAGTTATAGCTGTTCGGTCTACAGAAGCCTATGCATCCACAATGGCAGTCTTCAGTTCAGGTATTGGCGAAAATGTCGCGCCGTGTATGTAAACCTTGCGCACAAGAATGCCCACAGGTTCACCATTGTATTCAAGTCAGGAGAACACGCGGGCTTTTCCAAAACTTGCACGTTATTGGCCTCTAGCCACTCAAAAGCGTTGTCCTGTTGAAACTCGAGGCTTCCTGGCCGATGAGGCCTAAGTTGGGGCAGGAGATGGTCATTTAGCACTCTTTGATAGCTTGTGCTGCTCATCCCCCATCACTCCAAGTCGAGCGTGACTCGTCCGTGACCACAGAACGCAGCCCAAACCATCCGACTTCCTCCTCCAAAAATGCGCCTCGAGAAAAGTCTCTTTTCCTTTCGCAAATCCCGCCAGTAGTGAGTATGGCCATCTGGACCATCTAGATTCCACTTTATCTCGTCGGGAAACACAATCTGAAATATGAAAACACTGACTCACGATTTACCAGACCAGAAGCTTCAGCGACTTATAGTTCAGTTCCGCAATCGCGTTCGGTCCTCATTATCACAATCTTAGATGCGAAGCGGTTGTTTTAAAAAAAATCAACTATGAAAATGAAGGAATCATTCTCAAAACAACCGCTTCACAACCGCTTGATAATGAGACTTTGCGGACTGAACGCGATTGCGGAACTCAGGCATCCATCTTTCCAGTTGGTAGCCATGTTCCTACGGGCGAACTGCAGCCTTGCGAATTTGTGACGTGGAGTCAGACGCGGAGCCGGCTTCATTACTTTACGGGCAATGTGTGCACAGCGCAGGAGAAATCGCAGAACAGTCCGTCTAGAAACCGGGAGGCCCAAACGTCCTCGGATGTCGTTGAGGGACTGCGTACTGTTCAATGCCACACGTGCAATATGCATCTCATAACGCCTGGACAGCTTCCTAGGCCGACCACCTTCATTCTTCTTCCTATATGCAGCAGGATTCTCTAAATATCTGTCGATGCACTTGTGCGATCTCTCCAGTTGAACAGCAATTTGCCGGTTGGAGATGCCCGCCTTGTGAAGGGCGTCCGCTTGGGCCTGCTCGGCAACAGAAAGCCTTGTGCCCCTTGGCATAACTTTGCAAAATGCCTTAGCTTTCTCATCTGGCATTTTTATACCTAACTATAAGTTGAAACGGGAATTAATCTACACGTTGAAAAACAGTTGAGTGGCTCTATAGTTTTACACCGCACTGTAGTATATGATTACGTGTTAACATAGCGGGGGGTGTGTATACAAGTCTGTTGGTACTTGCTCGTTGGTGCCCCTGCTTCTACTGAACCCAGCAGACGTTTGAGTGTACACAGGGAACGTTCGAGCGATATAGCGTGCACAACTATATCGCGAAAGTATCCCATACACTGCATAAAGGTGTCGCCGTCCGGCACACTAAGGCCTCTGGTCCATAACACCTTAGGATCCGTACCTAAGGAGTCATGGAGTCTTTGGCCACAAGCCACAATTTCGCCACCCTGAACTGTCGATCGCTGTCGAGTGATATCCAAAAAACTGCGCTATCCAGACTCCTGAGCTATTTCCATGCACCGTTTGCTGCTTTGCAGGAAACCCGCCTCAAGGATAGACCCGTCATCAGCGTCGGAGAGTACACCATCTACTGCGGTAACGCTGACGATAGGAGAGTGGGAGGCTGTGCAATAGCTGTAACGAAGGATTTCAATGGTATGGTCAAGGAGTTTGGCTCAACGTCGTGCCGGAATGCATTCGTACGACTGCGGGATCACAGAGGATTCAATCTGTGGATAGTGAGTGCTCATGCGCCCACTGAAACCGCCGAAGACAATTCGAAGGATGCGTTTTATGAGGAACTCAATAAGTTGCTGGCCAGGATACCTTGTCAAAATGCTGTTTTCGTGGGGATTGACGCAAATGCGAAGATGCGACTTGATCAGGAATCCGAAGTACTCGGTAAATGGTTCTACCCAGTGGAGCAAACATCGGACAATGGCTACCGCCTTGTCGACTTTTGTGAACGCAGTGGTCTGATTATTGCATCGACATTCAAGAGGAATCATCGCCGCCATCAGCTTACGTGGCGGGGACCAACCCAGCTATCTCCAGAAGAGCAGCGGAAGCGGAAGATGACAACTTTGAAACTACAGCTTGACTATGTCCTGACGAGGAATATTCCAGTATCGGACATTCGAAGATCTAGAGCTGTGTGGGATGTCGCATTCGATTCGGATCACCGTCCTGTTCTGTTGAGCTTCACTGCGAGGATTCATAAGAGGAAGCGAGGGGATCAGCCTCCCCAGAGGGTTGACATGACAAGTCTCAGAGATGAAGAGTGCAGAAGGAATTTTCGACAACGCGTTTCTAATCACATCGGAGTACGGACTAAGAAGAAACTTTGCGACGCGGATTCTTTTGTCAAGTGCATCCAGGACGCTTCGAAAGAGGCACTCCCGGTTGTACAGCCTAAGAAGAAGTTCGCCTACGTCTCAGAAGAAACAACATCTACCTACAACAGAGTATGTGCTCTTCGAACTGCAGGAAACTTCGTGGAGGAGAAGCGTCTGAGGAGAAAGTTGCGTCGGCAGCTTCAAAGTGACCGCGAACGAGAGTGGACGTGTAGAGCTAAGGAGTTCGAGAAGGCTTGGGAGGAGAAGAATCCGAAGAAAGCCTACACGTTGCTGCGATAGTGTAGCGGGAAGATGAAGAGATGTTCTCCTGTCTTGAACACTACCAATGGAGTTGCAGTTGGTGATGCGACGCTGCCAATATGGAAGGATTACTTCAGTTCACTACTGAATCGTCCAGCGCCATCAGTACCTGAGCTCCCGCATGTTCAGAGAGCACATTACGATGTCAGTGAGGAACCGCCGACTGAGTCTGAAGTTTTGGATTGTGTCCGGAGAATGAAGAATGGAAAGGCAGGTGGAGATGACAACATCACTGCTGAAATGCTGAAAACTCTTCCTCCGTCTGGGATTCGTGAAATGACCAACACCATCCGTGCCATATGGATGAGCGAAAGGATACCCGATTCGTGGAGACATGCGATCATCGTACCTCTTCACAAGAAGCTATCCGTCACGGATCCTAAGAACTACAGAGGAATCTCTCTACTTCGTGTCATGTACAAGGTTTTAGAACGTATCATTCTCGAGCGACTTATCAAACATCGTGAAGGAACGACCAGAGAAGAGCAAGCCGGTTTTCGACCTGGAAGATCGACCATCGACCAAGTGTTCGTCGTGAGAAGAGTAATTGAATCGTGGCAGCGGTTTTCGAAGCCATTACAGCTTGCTTTTTTGGACTTTGAAGCCGCGTTCGACTCTCCTCTTCGTGATCGATTGCTCAATGCTCTGCGTGCAGATGGAGTCCCGGAAAAGTATGTTCGGTTAATCGAGGACATGAACAAAGGAACAACAGCAGCAGTTCGTACACCTGTCGGATTTACGTCAGCTTTCGAGGTGAAAACAGGAGTAAGGCAAGGGGGGGGGACCGTTACAGGATCTTTTCTTTTCAACTTCGCCGTTGATGACATCATGCGTAGAGTTGCAGAACAGTTTTCTGCGGACGTGATCCTAACACCATCAGGACGCTACCTTGCCGACCTGGAGTACGCCGACGACATTGTGTTATTCGCTGAAAATAACGCAAAACTGCAAAGGATTGTGAACCTCGTTTTGAAGTATGCCGCAGCCTACGGACTTCGTCTTCGTCCCGACAAATGCAAGCAGATGTGGGTCTCTCAGAGGCCTTCAACGGGAGTTTGTGTGGACGGACAACGTATCGAACTGGTGGACGATTTCTGTTAATTGGGCTGTTTGCTGAAGAACGATGGTAGTTATGCAGCGGATATTCGACAACGATGTGCGAAAGCTACGTCTGCATTTAATTCTCTAACCAAGTGTTTGTGGTCTACCACCATCGCGAAGGAAGTCAAGTTGCGCGTATACCTATCCGCTATTCGCCCTATCATGATGTACGGATCGGAGACGTGGGCAGCACCGAAGACTCAGATGGAAAGGTTGGATTGCACGGAGAGGAAGCTTTTTAGGCGTTTGCTTGGATATTTCTGGCCGCGTGTATGCCATAACGAAGAACTTTACAAGGAAATCGACGCAGTACATCAACGCTTGACACGAGGGAGGTGCCTGCATCTCCTAAAGCCATCTCAAGCAGCAATGGAAAGTCGACTTGGACTGCTCGGGCATATACTAGGAAGAACGCCGGATCGTCTCGTACAACACGCTCTAAGAATGCTTCCAAATCCTGTCTGGAAACGGCCACCTGGGCGTAGGCGAAAGTTCTGGACGGATGTGGTTAAAGAGGATTTAAAGTCACTCGACATCGAAAGACAGTTCAGGCGCGATGTTTCGTTCCGCAGGAAATGGAATAGTGACAGCTGGATGGAATGTGTTCAAAATGTGGCTGAAGACCGTGAAAAATGGACACGTCTGACTACTAGGACGGCACACCTCGGTGAAGATGCGGAATGACCGCGTCAGGCGAAAGCCAACCGATTAAGTCAAGTAAGTCAAAAGTTAACATAGCGATTCCGGTTCATCGGCTATTCCTTTCTCAAAATTGGGGAATTTTCGGACCAAAAGAACAGTTTTCAGTAATTTTTTTCACGGTTTTTCCAATTTAGTCGATATACAGGGTACCAGAACTCCATCATATATGGAAAACTCGAAAACGAAATTCGTCGTTAACGATGCCCAAGGTCCGGGCAGAATTTTGATTTCGAGATTTCATGCTGGATCGGAGCGTATGCTACAGGTAGTCCCGATGAATAAGAGACTACTGCGTAAAAAAACGGTTCTCTTCAAAGGCAGTGTCCACGATAAGTCTCGTTATCGAGGTTTCAGTGTGAAACACTAAGTTGGCAGATGCTGGAGAAGATACGGTCGAAGAAATCAGCGAAAACGGGCCAGAAATCAATAAAAACGGTTTTGAAAAATATCCCTTTGCGCCTGCTTATCCCGATCCGCCCCCCCATTCGGACGAGCTTGTGGCGCCGCGCACGTTTTCGATGGCAAATTGCCAAGCAAGTCTGCCGCTTCCAGCCTGATCGATTCGCCCGCATTTCGCGATAAGCGCGCGCTTGCTGAGCGTTTGCGGAATTCCCTACCAGATTTCCGAACTCAATAGCGGCTAGATGGATGAATGAAATCCAACAAGTCGACTTTCTTCAGTTCATTGCCGGACTGTATCCTTATCCTGGCTCTCCCTCGTGCAACGATGGCGAATGAAGCGAAATACAGGCTTGAGACAACTCGTCCACCAACTTTTCACTCTCAAAATATAGGCACAGTCCAACCTCAGAGGTTAAAGGCACAGTCCAACCTCAGAGGTTAAAGGCACAGTCCAACCTCAGAGGTAATTTTTGATATTTTGGTCCGGTCGCCGCCTATAGCAACCCTGCCAAGCGCAAACTCTCAATTCGCTCAAATAAACGAGAAAAAGCTAGGAACAATCCACCACGCCCCCTTGAAAGAAAAAATGGGCAACGCCCACTGGCAGTTTTCCTACCTGCATAGGGGAGAGACGAATGATTTTATTCAAAATCTATGTTCTTCGATTTGTTTTCGGTCCTGCTTTATATTGTGGCCTGCTTCAGAACAATGGCTGCGAATAACGAGAAAATACAGGCTCGAGACAACTCGTCCGCGAACGTCTACCAGTTCAAATTCAAAATTTTTGAGGAGCCGTAACTCCGTTTGTAGTGAGTTCTGAGCGATTTTGGAGACACCATTGTGATCAGCGTGAAATTTGCTCTACAACAGGCAGAAAAACGGAGAAGTGGTTCTAAGCTTGGACTGTGGCTTTAAGGAACCGTAACTCTGTTTATAGGAGGTCTTGAACGATTTCAGAGATACCGTTGTGATCACCTTGCGACTCTCAACGTCAGAATAAAATCTTGACGATAATTTTTTGGTGTCCTGTGCCCTCAAGTTATTCCAGTCATTTCCGTCAACCACCGTGTCAGAAAAGTGTATACATCGTCCACGCATTCTTCAAAACTGTCGTGTAAATATCGGTCATTCTGGGCACGATTATCATGCTCTGAATTCTTTAATCCCTAACTTCGAGGCTGTTTCCTCCAGGAGTTAGGACTTTGAGTTTGTGAAACGTCCATACGCTGTTAAAGGCAGCACACACGCTCGTAAACGTGATTGAGATAACTACGGAAATAGAATGGTATGGCCCAGATTACAGAGCCTAAGCATTTTAAAGTGTCAAAAACGACCCACAATGCGGTTACATGAGTTAAAAGTTGGCTCAGCCCTGTATTTTGACGCGCCCTGTATTTGCCCTTTTCCTGCAACGCAAGCTTGCTGGGTCATATTCACCGTCGGTACTGTTGGTAGATTGTCTAACAAGTGAACCACACGTCACTGACGGCGAAGATGGCCCAACAACCCTGCGTTGGAGGAAAAGGGCAAATACAGGGGACGTGAAAATACAGGGCGGGGCCAACTTCTAACTCATGTAGTGGCATTGTGGGTCGTTTTTGACACTTCAAAATGCGATCCCAACCACGTTTACGAGCGTGTATGCTGCCTTTAGGCTAGGCCAGTCCAATCTATCTAACCTAAACATTTACCCGACCTTGCCCTTAAAGGCAGCGGTCACGATGAAAAACGTTTTCGAAAAAACTACAAAAATCAGCTTAGATATAAAACAGCTTAAAAACTATGAAGGTAGCGCGGTGAAAAACGGGCTAGAATTAGGGTTATTAAGACCCTAAATTTCCAGTTCGTGCACACGTGCACAGAAAGATCACAGTCTCATGCCAAGCATTCAAAAATCATCAACACTCAGAGGAAGAAATAAATGCAAATTTACCTAATAGAGCAGTTGAACAATGAAAGCAAGCACTTCAGTCAATGTTTTTGACTAGATGTGTACATAAATCCGAAGGTTCATTGATTGAAATTCAGTTTCAAGTCAGCTGATGTTCTCGATATTAGAGATCATCGATGCCGATGATGTGGGGTGGACTCTTTCACCATCAAAAGACTAGAAAGTTCAGACTTCGAATTTGGCCCAGAACAGCTATTTTTTCGCGATTTTTTCTTATAGGTTCTACTACTCTATACCCAGAAAAGGGTTTAGAGAGGAAAAGAAGACGAGCATATTTGAGCGCGACCACTGCCTTTAATCTACGATTGCAGGCATCTTTCAGCGTTGAGGAGCGTTAGGAAGCGCCAACCAGTGAGAGCGCGCGCTCTCGCCACGTATGGACGCTGCCTTATAGTACATATGCGTAAATCCGGTGCACGTTTGTTATAACACATGCGCACCGAGTTTGCGTCAACAAAAAATAAGCAAAGCTACGTATCAGGGCCATCGCCGCCGACTATATGGCACCGAACGACCATACGTCCCATTCCAAATTCGCCAGTTGTGTTTCTGAACTAGTCTTTGGCAAGAGCTCACAAGCGCCTTTCATCGCTAACATCACCATCAACTTGAAACCTTGAGGCAATAGGACTGAGAGACTTGACGCCCGAGAGTGGACACAAAAACTCTGTGAAGTGTCATTTATTATACTTTTTTTTTAGTTCGCGGAAGAGCATGGAATTCTAGAGAACCCAATTGTGTTTTCGAATTAGATTGGGGAGCTAAGAAAACTCATAGCGTAAAGGTTGTCATTTAAAGGCAATGTCCATGATAAAAACCGTTCTCGAGTTTCCACCGGGAATCGAATGGTCCGAAACCCATGGCAAGCGAAATATAGAAAAACAGCTAAAAAAAAGAGCCCCAGCTAACCCTATAGGACCTCAAACTTTGATGTAGTCAATGTAAGGCGCACTCCCTTCCACTCCCCTCAACGGCCACTGTTCAAAGCAAACAACTGAAAATCGACTACAAGGAGGAAACGAATATTTGATTATCGATCGTTCTTGGATTCGATTTTTCAATTGTTTGCTTTGATCGGTGGTCATTGAGGGAGTGGGCGGGTTAGGGATTGCGTCCTCGTTGAAGTTTAAAGGCAGTGGTCACGATG
This sequence comes from Aplectana chamaeleonis, assembly GCA_029168955.1. NCBI lineage: Eukaryota > Metazoa > Nematoda > Chromadorea > Rhabditida > Cosmocercidae > Aplectana > Aplectana chamaeleonis. Next base: position 55,728 of record JAPDOI010001220.1, read on the forward strand.
AAAAGCGTTATCGAAAAAACTACGAAAATCAGCTTACAAGGGAACCACAATAAGTCATAGTGACCATTCCAAATGAAATGTACTTTTCTAGAACCATTTTCGGACGAAAAGTCCAAATATGCCCATCGCAGCTGCCTAGACCCACTCTGAAAAAAGTTATAGGCATTTTTTCTCTGATTTTCGGACTTATTGTACCCTCCAAAAAGCGCATTATTTCTATGAAAATCCGGAAACGGACCTCATAATCGTGTTCAGCGCCCAAAACTACCCCACTAAGCAAAGTTAGGTTGAAGGAACATTTTCCAAACTTTGCGCAGACTAACAGCGTTTTGAACTTGAACGGATTTTCGGTTGGGTGTTTATTTATACCAATTAGATGGCTCTCGAAGCGTTTTAGAAAAATATTCCAGATTTGGCTAAAAATTCGTTCTGAGGGGTTATTTGGGGTGCTGATCACGAATCTGAGGTTCATTTATCGGGTTTCCGAAGTTTTCGACTGTATTCGTTCACAGATTCCTATCGGGGGAGAATTTGATGGCAAATCGCGACTTTTGACGATTTCCAGAGTGCTTCTATAAAATATGCTCAAGTTATTTCTCTGAGGGTTATTTGGAGTGCTGAACACGAATCTGATGTCGGTTTATCGATTTTTGGCAGCTTACGGTAGATTACAGTGGGTATACGGTAGTTTGGTCAAAGTCTCAGATTTGTCTCAAAGTTTCTATGTGGGGGTTATTTGGGGTGCTGAATACGAATTTGATGCCCATTTGTCGATTATCGGAATATTGAGGTAGGTTTTGCCTCCTAAATGGTATGTTACCTACCGTAAACTACAGTAAACCTTAAGATTCGGGCAAGTGAACCCCAGATTCGTGTTCAGCACCACAGATTACATCTACATTTTTTTAGCAGAATCAGGGAAAAAATTTAAAAACACCCTAAAAATTCCATGGGGGGTACCCCTACCTTGCCGCGAGGCTTTAAAAAACGCTCATAACTTTTTTCAGAGTGAGTCTAGGCAGCTGCGATGGGCATAGTCGGACTTTTCGTCCGAAAGTGGTTCTAGAAAAGTACATTTCATTTGTAATGGTCACTATGACTTATTGTGGTTCCCTTGTTAGATCGAAAACAGCTGAAACCTATGAAGGTAGCGCGGTGAAAAACGGGCTAGAATTAGAGTTTTTAGGACCCAAAGATGCCAATTCGTGCACACGTGCACAGCGCCACCCAAAAACATCGCAATCTCATGCCGAGCAGTCAAAAATCATGGACATTCAGAGGAAGAAATAAATGCAAATTTACCTAATAAAAACAGTTGAACAATAAAAGCAAGCACTTCAGTCAATGTTTTTGGCTAGATTTGATTTAATTGATTTGATTTATTACACGGTAGAACAGTGTGATAAACAAACAACAAAACGAAACACCTAAACGGCAACTGAAAAAGATTAAAGATAGAGGACAATAATAAAGCAAATCGATAAACTGACTACGAGGCAACACCGGCACCATGAAGGGATGAGATCTTATAAACATCGCTCTTGGGACAACAGACATGTAACTCTCAAGCGCCTTTTTGAATTCAGTGAACTTCCCAACTACCAAGCCTGACCGAAGTAATTTGTTGAATTCAGACCCCGCCCTATTGACAAAAGATGAGTACATAAATACTCGAGCAAGTCAGTCCGAAGGTTAATATTCATCAGCTGAAATTCAATTTCAAGCCAGCTGATAATCTCGATATTAGAGATCATCGATGCCGATGATGTGGAGTGGGGTCGTCCACCATCAGAAGACAAGAAAGTTCAGACCTCAAATTTGGCCCGAAACAGCGGTTTTTCAGCGATTTTTTCTTATAGGTCCTACCACTCTGAACCCAGAAACGGATTTAGAGAGAAAATGAAGAGAAGCATTTTTTATCGCGACCACTGCCTCTAAAGCTGTTTAGAGGCAGGGTCCACGACAAATTTCGTCCTCGGTTTTTGGTCGGAAATCAAAAGTTCAGAGTCTCATTGGAGCACTGGGGTCGAAAGAACAAACGAAGACGAGCCAGAAAGAGCTCCATACGGCTCCGAAGTCCGCTCGCGCTAGCCCTTTCGCTCGCGGTCGAGTTTCTCGACGTGAACGAAGGAACACTCGAAATCGCGAAATGAGCGATGGTTTTCGATCAAAATCCCCGTTCTTCCCTTCATTCTCGACTTCTCTCTTTACTCAGATCAGCTCGCATACATCGGCTGCAAAAGACGGAAGTTACAAGCCTCGGAAAACTCGTCCACAATGCTTCTCTAGCTCAATTTTAGAGGGACCTTAACTCTGATCCCAGAAGGTCGTGTACGATTTCAGACACATCGTTGGAATCAGCATGGGACCGTTTTCAAGATAGGCTAAAAAACAGAAGAACGATTTTCATCGTGGACACTGCCTTCAAGGCTTGTTCGAGCTACCTTTCGCCGTTTTTCAATACTGTTGACCTAATGAGCCTCTGACCTTTTGATTTCCAGTACCCTCAGATATGACTTTTCACATGTTCATGCAGTTGTGTAGAACACCCCTATTGCATATCACTTACCGACGCCTTCAAGCCCCACCATGGTTCACGCCCTTTTCTCGGTTTCCGAGCTCAATAACGGCTTGATGAATGGATGAATTGCAACCGCGCTTACGATCTTCACTCTCGTGCCCGCCCTCCCAGTTGGATCCGACACTCGTTCCGTAACACTTGGCGCACTTCTGGTTGTATCCCGCACACTTTCCCCGGCGCTTGGCACACTTTCAGTTGTGTCCCGCATATGTTCCCCAGCGCTTGGCGCACTCCCAGTTAGGTCCCGCACACTTTCCCCGGGGCTTGGCTCACTCCCAGTTGGGTCTCACACTTTTTCCCCGGCGCTTGGCGCGCTCCCAATTGGGTTCCGTACACGTTCCCCGGCGCTTTGCGCACTTCCAGTCGGGTCCTACACACGTTCTGTGGCGCTTGGCGCACTTCCAGTTGGGTCTCGCACACTTTCCCCGGCGCTTGGCGCACTCCCGGTTGGGTCTCGCACACTTTCCCCGGCGCTTGGCGCACTCCCGGTTGGGTCTCGCACACTTTTCCCGGCGCTTGGCGCGCTCCCAATTGGGTCCAGTACACGTTCCCCGGCGCTTCGCGCACTTCCAGTCGGGTCCCACACACGTTCTGTGGCGCTTGGCGCACTTCCAGTTGGGTCTCGCACACTTTCCCCGGCGCTTGGCGCGCTCCCAATTGGGTCCAGTACACGTTCCCCGGCGCTTCGCGCACTTCCAGTCGGGTCCCACACACGTTCTGTGGCGCTTGGCGCACTTCCAGTTGGGTCTCGCACACTTTCCCCGGCGCTTGACGCGCTCCCAATTGGGTCCAGTACACGTTCCCCGGCGCTTCGCGCACTTCCAGTCGGGTCCCACACACGTTCTGTGGCGCTTGGCGCACTTCCAGTTGGGTCTCGCACACTTTCCCCGGCGCTTGGCGCACTCCCGGTTGGGTCTCGCACACTTTTCCCGGCGCTTGGCGCACTTGCAGCTGTGTAGCGCACACGTTTTTCTGCGCTTAGCACACTTCCAGTTGGACCCCGCACAATAAACTGTGTGCATACGGTTCCTGATGGAAGTAAAGCAGACCTAATCTAACGCTTGCAATCAATTCACACTTATCACAATATCACTCCATTTCTCTCAATTCGCCAACCGAGTTTCTTATCATTCAAAAGTTTCACCGGACTCACACACACACACAGACACACATTTTAAAATTTACAAAATTTTCAATATCTCAAGACCCAAAATGCAGATTTTTCTGAAACATGGGCAGGGATGAGAACCTTTACTGCTCTATCTTTTGCAAAATGCCAAGTTTGGAGCTTTCATCCAAACCGAGATTCTGTAACGAGGGGTGTGCGCAGAAGCAATCTTTTACCAAATCAGGTGCGCGCTTCGCGCGTACCATGGCTAACACAAGATCAATATAGAGTATCTATCAAAGAAAATAGCATTATGACTAACACAAGATCACAAGCTCACTCATCCTCCGTCCTCAAGTACTGCTCCACTATACGCTTGAAGGAGCCCAGGTCTGTTGGCAGATTGCCCTTTTTGAGTAGTTTTTCCAATTCACTGCCAGCTCTGTTAGTAAAGAAATGGTGCCTGACACTCTTCCTAGCCGGGTTTCGGACTAGTTTGAAACTGCTACCTCTAGTGGTGAATGCCCTCATTTTGAGAAAAACGTTTGGCTGAAGGCCAGTATGCCCCTTCAATACCTTATACATCATCAAAAGATCAAACCTTCTCCTTCTGCACGCCAGCGTTTCCAATTTGAATTTAGCGTTCCTAGCATTACTACTGGGTATGTTTTCATAATTAAATCCCAAAAATCTTATCATTAACTTACGTGTGAAACTATTTTGTACCTTCTCCAACGCTTTAATAGTAGATTTGATATCACAGTTCCATACTCAAGAAGGGGCCTAATATAGATTTTGTAGGCGTTCAAGAGCACCTTTTCGTTTCTAGTAGAGAGTGCCCTGAACAGGCAATACATAACCTTATTTGCCTTAGACACTGCCTTCGTACAATGAGCGTCAAAAGAGAGATCTTTTTGAACCAGGAAGCCGAGATCCATTATTTCGTCAACAATCTGAAGCTGCTGATCTTCAGCAGTATATATGGCTTCTGAATTACTTTTGCCAATATGCAAAACCTTCGTTTTTTCTTTAGACAGTATCATCTTCCAATTTTTGGAGCACTTTATAACCTCATCCAAAGCCTTTTGCAAGCACTCCTTGTCAGCTATTGATTGAATCGGGGAAAATAATTTGAAATCATCAGCAAGAGCGGAGCATTTCACATTACCAAGGGATACGACTCGTGGAAGTTCATAAGTGAAGATATTGAACAAAGTTGGGGATAGAACTCCTCCCTGCGGTACGCCACTGCAAACAGGCCTTGAATCAGAAAAAGTGGAGTTAACGCGGACAACAAAAGATCTATCGCTTAAAGGCACAGGACACCCAAAAAATTAATTTACAGATTTTATACATATCTTGGAGAGAGTCACACGCTGATCACAGTGGTATCTTTAAAAACGTCCAAGACCCCATTTGAACGTAGTTATGGCTCTTCAAAGATGCCTGGATCTCGAGGGTGTAAAAATGGTGGACGAGTTGTCTCGGGCCTGTATTTCTGTTCATTCGCAATCATCGCGTGAGAGAAAGCTAGGATAAGGAGACAGTCCGGTTATGGACTGAAGAACGACGACTTGTTGGAATCCATCCATCCATCGAACTGCTATCGAGATCGGAAATCTGTTAGGGGGTCGGGCCTGTGGTGGTGAGCGAAGGGGGCCGGGCCTGTGGTGGTCGCTTATATCTTGCTTATTTTGAAGAAATGAGATCTGGCATTTGGCACCTGCTATACAGGAGTGGTCTTCTACACAATTACATGAAAATCTCAAAATTCATATCTGAGGGTGTACTGTGCCTTTAAGAACGCTCTGATCCATGCTACTATCCTCGGGCATTTGCCGCTCCCGCAGAGGTACCTATGATGAAGAAGTAAGAGGAGAAATCGCGCGTCAATTATGAGACAAATTCCGGTGAGGATTACATCAAGCGGGCGATTATTAGCTGATAGCAGATGGGAATCACCCGCTTGATGTAATCCTCACCGGAATTTGTCTCATAATTAACGCGCGGAATTCACACAGGAAGTGACTTCCCCTTACTCGCTTTTCATACTGTTGCGATTGCGGCAGATGCCACTTTTTGAGCTACGGCTATGCCGCTGTTTGGGAATGCTAAGAATTTAAGTGGAGGTTGACAACGGACTCCTTCGCACATGAGAATGCTGGTAAAATGCCCAGATAGGTCATGGATCCCCGGACGGAACCAGTTCCGGTACAGTAAAACGCGGCAAATGCCGCTATGGCGGCATTAATGATCAAGACCATTATCTTCGCCTTAGCGGCGTTTTATCATATATGTACCGGTTTTCGTCGGGGTATCAATGCCGATCTGAGCATTCTAATTACCAGCATTCTCATGTGCAAAGGAGTCCGTTGTCAACCCCCACCTAAATTCTCAGCATTCCTAAACACAGGTTTCACCACTGCTCAAAAAGCGGCATTTGCCGAAATCGCAAAAGTATGAAAAGCGAGCTATGCCTTGACTAGCTGCTTAAAGGCAGTAGTCACGATGAAAAACGTTATCGAAAAAACTACAAAAATCAGCTTAGATGAAAAACAGCTGAAAAACTATGAAGGTAGCGCGGTGAAAAACGGTCTACAAATAGAGTTTCTAGGGCCCAAAGAAGCTAGTTCGTGCACACGTGCACAGCGATGACGAAACAGATCGCAGTCTCATGCCGAGCAGTCAAAAATCATCGACATTCAGAGGACGAAATAAATGCAAATTTAACGAATAAAAACAGTTGAATAATGAAAGCATCACTTCAGTCAATGTTTTTGACTAGATGTGTTCATAAATTCGAAGGTTCATTGATTGACATTCAATTTCAAGCTAGCTGATGTTCTTGATATAAGAGGTCATCGATGCCGATGATGTGGAGAGGGCTCGTCCACCATCAAAAGACAAGAAAGTTCAGGTTTCAAAGTCGGCCCAAAACAGTGGTTTTTTCGCGATTTTTTCTTATAGGTCCTACTACTCGAGACCCAGGAAAGGATTTGGAGAGAAAAAGACGACAAGCATATTTGATCGCGACCACTGCCTTTAAAGGCAGCAGACACGCTCAAAAATGATATCGATTTTATGACACAAATCGAGGGTTCGGGGCTGGTAGTATGCGGAACTAACGAAAAAACCAACGAAAATTGGATGAAAATAGAGTAATATCGGTTGTTTTCGTGTGAAAATGGACGAGTTTTACCGAGCGCGGTTGAAACAGCAACTATTAGCAACAAAACGGTTGATATAGAGTAACCGATATACTCTTACAGTCAGTACTGGGAGAATCACCTCGTTGGAAGCATCAAAAACCAGCTAAAAACACCGTATTTGAACAATCTATCAGGACGAGTTTGCATTTTGGGGCGGGGTTGCAGAAATTTTTCGATTTGCATTGCTGAAATTTAGTAGTTTTGACTCGTTTTTGACGCTTCAAACGGCGTGAGCATTCTACTAGGAGCCATAAGACCCCAGTAACGTACTCAGGAACTCGGTGCTCGCGACCCGCGCGCATTTCGGGCCTTGCTCGCCACCCGCTCACCCCTCATTTTGAAGTGCTCGCCACCCGCTGCCCCCTCGTCTCCGCTCGCCACCCGCTATCGGTATAGCGGGTCAGGAGCGCGAGTGGTGATGGTACAGCGGGTCGCGAGCACTTTGCGAGCCAGTCACCCGCTGTTCTCAAATAATCAATGTTGGCGTCTCTCACCTCTGCATTGATTTCTTTTTGCTCTTGCTTTCATTTTCTTCTGTGATTCGAAACTACGATGAAGTTTACGTACGTGATTGCTGTGACCCGTTAGCTAGACTGTTCGTGCGACCTCGTTGTCATTCGGCGAGGCAGCACATAATTATGTATTATGTGTGCCTTAGGTGTACCCACGAGTATCCCTGTGAGGTGTTAATGACTCGCACTGCAATTCCCGCGCAATCACGCCTCCATTATCACCATCCTCACGTCAACGTGTTATAATTCGATACGCCTCCGTCATCCGCATCGTGCATGATGACTTTTTCCTCAACTTTTTTTTTGCAGCCGGGACAATATTCCAAATGATTGAATATATTTATAAAAATATTTTGCAACACCTCAAATGAGTCTAAAAAATTAAATGAAAAAAAATCGTTCATCTCTTAATCTCAAATTTCGAATGTCTCTGTGAATTAAAATAATTTGAATTACGTATATTCGATGAAATTCAATAACTGTAATTTTATCCGAATAGAGAATCTGCCAAATAATAAAGGAATATTCGGCCGGTTATTTGAATTTCTGAACAGTTTTGAATCGAGTATGTAACATTATAGTTTTGTTTCGCTGGCAAAATAATTTTGGTCTGCCAGGTGCCCTTTATTAAATGTTTTTTCCCTACACGTACTTCTTCATTTCTTATTTTACCCCGCTCCTGAATAATATAATATATGTTTTCCAGATGGAGAAATTTTCCGTTGGTACGCATGCTTTCATTCCGGAACCGGTCCACACAGAGTACGCGCCTATGGAGGTAAAATACTATTTTTAATTGTTTGCTGATCTTTTCCTCGAGCGTATCCCAGACGGAAAGAGTGCTAGTTCCAAGTTGTGGAATAGGTGTCTTATTTTTTAGGGTACAGTTAGAAAATCTTGAACAAAATTGCCAACTTGACTTATAAGTTTTCCTTGAGATACTTACAATCCGAATCTTTTTAGAGATGTAAGAGGATCGAATCAGAAGAAGAGCCGCCGATTTGGAGTGCCTGGGGAATGGGCGAAGGAACATGGAAGATGATCCGCGAGTGATTCGTTAGTGATTTTGAAAAGTGTCTACGGAGTCGAGGTACTTGATTAGTAATTCGGGATTTTTTCTTTGGGAGTCATTTGATTTATAATGCACATTTCAGCTTCTACAAGGGTCTCGGTCGGACGGAACACGAGCGCCGGACGTCGTTAGATGCACTGGTGAGGGATCGAATTAAATTAAATGGCGAGCTATTCAGGTCGTACACCCAGAATCAGTCAAAGTGGAGAAATTGACTCGCAGAGCAATGATGTGAGGTAGATTTTGCTCGATTCAGAAGAAGAAATTTTCCATTTAGTTGATGTCTTTTACATATGAAATGTTTTATCATAATTTATTAATTGTATTGTGATAAGTAGAGTTAGAGTTTTTATATATTGATATTTAATACCAGGTCCGAATGTACTTGGGTTTATCCTAGATGGGGAGCACTCAGGATTGGACGAAAATGTACCAATGACTGAAGTATTTTTATAGTTTATAAGTACACTGATCAATACCGCTATCGAGTAGCTTTACCTCTTTTTTTATGATTTAATCCTGAGTGCCCCCCTTCTAGGATAGAACCGAATGGTTATTGATGGACATGATATTGTCCATAGTTTGCTACATGTAACGATATCTGAAAATAATGTATTCGTGACCAATGAGATTATGAATTCGATGTGAAATCCGCATGAGAAACCATGTTTTTAAACACTTCATTGATTGAACGCCCGTGATGTGAAATATTGATGTGAATGCTTCAGTGCCACAATAATATAATGATAAATACATTTTGACCAACTGTAAATCAGAATTCTATTACTTTAAGGTTAGAGGTGGGGGGGGGGTAGATTCGATGGTCCTATGAGAGTTTAAATATCTAGGCGTGGGCTAGTGATAAGCAATCACGCAAGAGTTCTCGTCCCGCTACCATTTCGTCGACGACCAGGGGCCAGATTCATCAATGCGTGCCGTTTGATAGGGGTAAAGGCGTCGGCACCTTTGATGATTACCCCATGACAGTCTATGGTATCCTACCAGAGCAGTGTCTCAGCTGCCCTTGCCTATTAGCTGGGTAGGCTAAGGGCGCTTTCGGTTAGCGATCTTCCGCTTTCGCAGGGTAAGCATCAAACGTGCCGACGCCTTTACCCCTACCCAACACTGCCGCATTGATGAATCCGGCCCCAGAGGGGGAGGCGAGCGGGGAAGTGTGATGTGGGGGGCGCGCCTCCGAATTAGTGGAGGCGGGCGGCGAGCCCTGGCCGGCCAGCGCTCGCCACCCGCTGCCATCTCGCTCGCTGCCCGCGAAAAGGGTTGCTCGCCACCGGACTTTCGCTTCGCGGGTGGCGAGCCCCAACCCTCTGAGTAGTTAACCGAACAACGTTTTTGGGCGTGTCTGCTGTCTTTAAGCGATATGGTCTCTCTCAAATCAGTTTCCACGATTCCATGGCAGGAGATCCTCGAGGAGATCATCAGTGAGCAGATAAACAACAGTGGTGGGATTGTGTGTGTACGCGTGTAGTTCCCGCACGGACACACGCAATACGGGCGACATCACGCGGCCCCCGACGTCACATAGTGCCCCGCCGTCCCCTCGATTCTCGTGTCGATCAGCAGCGCCTCGTGTGGGGGAGAGGGGGCGAGGTGCGCCCGCACTGTTGTTTTGTTCCCCGTTATCGATTCCGGGATTTTGCCGCATCGCGACGTCGCAGTGCCGACACGCACTCTGCGACGTCGCGTCCCGATTTCGCCGCCGCCGCATCCGTCGTCCGTGTTATGTCATCCTCGTTGTTTTCGTGTTTTTCTGTTTTGTTGTTCGATATCCAACATCATGATTATTGTACAGTTTAGCAATTTTCGATATTCCTTCATGGATGTGGAGTTATGATGATGAAAAGACGAAAGGGTTTTCGCGAACCGATCACGACACCATCGGCATTCCACGATTCTAAATCGTTGCCTCAATGCGATATTCTATTTTGTTTTAGTCGGAGGTAGGCCTTTCAATAATTATTCCTCTTCCTTGCTTTTCATTTTTTCTTCATTCGTTCCGAAACAAAATCAGACCTGAAATGAAATGTTGCGTCAAAGTCGATGTTAGATATATGCCGGAAGGAAAATATTCGTTTCCAAAGTGTCGAACGTTCAGTTTCATGAAACCGAAACGGTCTTTCTTCTTTCTACCACATTTCTACTATTCGTGGAATGAAAATGTATGCGGAGAAACCATTCTTGAGGAAAAAATGTCCTTTTTAAAAGGTTTATAAATTTTATTGGCACAGCTTTGGGAGAGTTCTCGAATAGAAAGGAGAAAGTTTAAATGAAAAATGCGGAATTACAAGGTGATAATGACCATTAGAAAAAAAAACATAGTTGTGGAATGAGGTGTTACATAACATTTGGATGGGCGGCGGCCAGGTGGTACGCCGCGCGCGGCTGGGAGCTTGCGTTGTGTGTCGCGTCGCGGCGTACCCGCAAGCGTTCATTGAGTCATTTCCCTCCAGCGAGATGTTTGGAAACACTCATAGATAGGTTCTGAGAAAGAAGTCATCATGAATGAGGTTCATAGAAGCGAGTGTCTATCGGTAACTTAAGAATGACTTCTTTTGCGCCTGATTTCTGTGAGAATGGTAAGTTCTAATAGAGATCACTAAGAGTGCCATATTTCTGGGATATTAACAATGAGATTCGATGTCCTAGCGACCAAGGACGATTCTTAAACTGTAATGCAGTAATTTTGTTTGTGTTGACTCCACGGTTCATTGATGAATCGAAGGTGGTACGCCGCGACGCAACACGCGTCGCATGTCCTCGCCGCGCGCGGCGTACCACCCTTCCCGCACCCCATTTGGATGGTAAGACGTGCTAGACTTCGTTCGAAGCATGAATAAGAGTTCTATCCCTTTGTTGGGGAGAGGAGCTCTCAAATTCCCCCGGAGAAATGGAGAAAAGCTCCGATCAGATGTTTGGTACGATAAAATTCACCATCTTGGAAGGTAAAGATACAGATCGATTTCTCAAGCCAGTGCGCTACAAATCACTCACTTAGTTTTTACATGAATCATCATTGCCCCCCCCCCTAACCAGGATAGTACCGGGAGAAACTCATTTGTACACATTCTACGACTGGTTATTTTCTCCCAATGGTTTTTTATTATTGTCTTTAGGAGTCGAGCTCCAATTGTCTTTGAACGACTCGAGATTCATTTCTATTGTAATTTGCAATCTGTACGATCAGTCATTGAGTGAAAAATGAAAATCGGCCGGTATAAGCGAGATTTAGTTCATTGATTCTTGTCCATCTTCCACCATATACACTGATTCTGGATCCAACTTTTGGCACGTAGACACGTAGACGACATAATCGAAGCAGATGGCTGGGATCCTCTTCTTTGGAGGATCCCGGGATGGGACGTTATTCAACTCTCTTTTTTATATTCTTTTTTAAATTATTTTTTTGAGCTTTTTTCGTTTTTTTTTTCGTTCTTATATGATCAACGTGACAGTCAATGAATGGTCAAAGTGACAGGAAATTGACGACTTCCACTGGTTTGAGACAGATATCTTCGATTGTAAGGTGCGTTGGCTTTCCACAGCATAGGAACATGTGAAGTACTGTGTGTTCCGCTAGCCCGCAGTCAGGGCAAGGTGGGTTATCGGCTGCTCCTATCTTATGCAGATACCATTGCGACTTCGAGTTGAAACCACTCCGGAGCTGGGACAGCGCTGCCCGACTTGATCTTGGCAAAGTCTCCTCCGCAATTTTCGGTGGCGGTCCACTTAGCAGGGGAGAGTTCATAGTACCCAAGAACTCTCTTACAAACTCCTTGTGAACTTCTTTCCGAATGCGCTGGGCAGTTCCAGGTCTTACCGACATTGGCTTGACAGTTCTGACATGCTTCTTGATCTGTCTAGGCGGTTCCGGTCTCTTCATCATGTCGTGCGATGGGTGTTTTGGGTCGATTGTCGCAACCGTTCGATATTGAAGAGTCAGCATCTCATTATGAGCTTGGACTGGCATGAATCCTGTCTCATTACTCAAGTGGGTAGTGCTCGCCATCGCCAGGCTTCCCGTCGCGGTCTTCAAGGCTGCATTCTGACAAGCTTGTAACCGATCCCAGTGAGACGATGCAACGAGCGGACTCGAGGCTGGAGCCGCGTAGGACATCACGGATTGTCCGATCGCACGGTAGGTCAGTGTGAGCAGTTCTTTCCTTTGTCCCCAGTTCCTTCCCGCTAATGCTTTCAGAAGGTTCGTCCTTTTAGCCGTCTTCTTACGAACATCTTCCACATGAAGTCGTCCCGTCATCATAGTATCGAAATGATAGCCAAGAACCGTCGGATTTCTTTCGTGCGTTATTTGCTTTCCGTTCATAAACACTTTCGGTACGTATCTCGCTTGAGCAGAATGCGTTTAAGAAGAGATACAGTAGTCTTCTAGAGCGAAAGCTGAAGATGTAGATCTTCCAGGACCTTTGTTAGCTTCGGAAGATAGTTGTTTAGACGTTTTTCGCAGATTTCCACATCCGGATCTGATGCAACCATTGTTAGGTCATCCGCATATCCTACCAGACGTGTTTCAGGTGGGGTCAGGCGTGTTTCATTCATTCTTTGACCCATGGACTATTCGACCCATATCGTTGCTTTTTTTGTATTTGTTTGCGGTAAATACTGTGTGTCATAGATGAGGCTTGTCAATCTCCATTTCCGTTTGAGAATCTAATTTAAAGACCGTTAGAATATCTCAGTTCTTCCCTCCTGCGTGTCCCCACCTATCGGAGATCAAACATCCGCCACCCCCGATATCTGCATCAACTGCATTGTTATAATAGGCTTACACCATTGCATACGTCATTATTCGAACCTGATCCCTATTGTAGACCGTGTATCGCCTCGTGGACCATTTTCGGCATTAAAAACTATATACTTTTAAGTAAGCGACCAAACCTGCCAAGAGGTGCTCAGTAGTTGAGATTATCACTGAATTTTAGCATATATTTCGAGAATTAGCCAGTTATTGCCGAAGTGGAAGGAAGTGTTGAATACAAAATAATTTGCTCCTTTGAACGGCACACCGTACTTGGCCAGAATATCGAGGTTAAAGTAATGTCAAATGTAACACTTTCTTACTGAGGCTCACTAACTATTCGTTACTATGGTGCCATGGTTAGCGCTCTGGGCAATTCTTGTATTTTTAAGTACTTTAGTGGTATGTAAGAAGATGAAAAAAGATCAGATGCGAAAGGAACACCAGCATCCGCTGCAGATAAACCGCCCGACAAGGCTAAAGAGTCGACAGATGCCGCTAAGAAAGAGTCGTCGAAAAAAGAGGAAGTTAAAGAAGGGGACAAGGACAAGGAAAGGACTGAGGAGAAGAGCAAAGTTAAGGATCCGGAGAAGAAGGAAGACGGGAGAAAAAAGACGAGAAAAAGGAGGGAGAGGACGATGAGGATAAAGACCGTGAGGAGAGACGGAAGAAGAGACAGAATAAATTGGATAAGCTTAAAAAGGAAAGAGAGGTCATGGTTAAAGAAGCATTTGAGAAGGGAAATCTTCGACCTGCTGACGAGACAATTAATGAATGCCAGAGCGACTGGAATGGCCCAGTGGCAAAGAAGAAGACTTAACTGTGAAGTAACACTAATCTGTCTCAGGAAAGTCTTGTGTAAATCAAGCGAAATACACGTTCATGTAACAATAATAATAACATTCGCTACTATAATTCGCATCGAAACGTTGTTGTCGTCCTGTCATATGCTTCATCCCAGCGTTTTTCAGGTTAATGCCCGTCAGCCTTTCCCCGTTTATGGTATCGCTTCCACAGAAATGGAGTTGTCATTTTGTGAGAACTAAGATTATAGAAATGCAGAAAGAGCCGCTCCTACTTTGAAAATTTGCCGCGTCAGTGCCAGAAAAGTACTTCAACCCTCGATTGTGCCGCGGTAGTAACGCAGCGACTCCGCGATCATTGTGCCGAGACGTCTGTTGAAGCATCGTGGGCCTGGAAAACCCCGCGATAGTACCGCGGCTGCTCCGTGAGGATGCAACAGCGAACCCGCGTCGGATACGATGTATCGTCGATCACTAGATGGGAGGAAGCCGCGACGCTGCTATGATTGCTTTATCATGAAAGTAGAGTGGTTGTTCATAACAAAACACTATGGTAGAAATGGAGAAACAACATTATAACGCTCATGCCGATCATTTGGACGTCGGGATACAGTAACCATTCTTGGAAAAAACATGATAACGAACGATAACACACGCTCATAACATGCGGGGTATAAAAGGGCAGAGGAGCGGTAAGCATTCATTAACATACCGCTCTCTTCGGCCCCGGTCATAGTTGGATGAGCCGACGCCTCCAGCCCGGTCGATACACACAGAATGCATTGGAAATGGGATGCAAAAATCACTCGGTGTATCCCCCGCACCCCCGCACCCCCCGCACCCCCAACACCCCCAACACCCACCCGGTCGATACGTATGAACAACATGGTGAGGTGAAGCTGAGAAAATCACTCGGTGTATCCCCCGCCCTCCTCTGCACCCCCGCACCCCCAACACCCCCCGCACCCCCGGTCGATGCGTATGTTTAAAATGATGGAGTGAGGTTGAGAAAATCACTCAATGTATCCGACGCGGTCGATATCCATGCAATACGTGGATGAGAAAATCACCGGGTGGGCGGGTCGAAGATAAAACATTGCGTATCACTAGAAAGCTAACCTTACTGCTACCTCCGTGACTTCACCATACTCGCCTTCACTATTTCTCTGAACAGGTGCAATCCTGTTGGCCACGTAATCATCGTCATATCTAGTTGGATGCATCGAGTGATTTTCTCAACCTCACTCCATCATTTTAAACATACGTATCGACCGGGGTGGTGTTGGGGGGTGCGGGGGGATGCAGATGCAAATAGCACCAACTATGACCGGGGCGGGGGTGTGTATACAAGTCTGTTGGTACCTGCTCGTTGGTGCCCCTGCTTCTACTGAACCCAGCAGACGTTTGAGTGTACACAGGGAACGTTCGAGCGATATAGCGTGCACAACTATATCGCGAAAGTATCCCGCACATTGCATAAAGGTGTCGCCGTCCGGCACACTAAGGCCTCTGGTCCATAACACCTTAGGATCCGTACCTAGGGAGTCATGGAGTCTTTGGCCACAAGCCACAATTTCGCCACCCTGAACTGTCGATCGCTGTCGAGTGATATCCAAAACTGCGCTATCCAGACTTCTGAGCTATTTCCATGCACCGTTTGCTGCTTTGCAGGAAACCCGCCTCAGGATAGACCCGTCATCAGCGTCGGAGAGTACACCATCTACTGCGGTAACGCTGACGATAGGAGAGTGGGAGGCTGTGCAATAGCTGTAAGGAAGGATTTCAATGGTATGGTCAAGGAGGCCGGCTGAACGTCGTGTCGGAATGCATTCGTACGACTGCGGGATCACAGAGGATTCAATCTGTGGATAGTGAGTGCTCATGCGCCCCGTGAAACCGCCGAAGACAATTCGAAGGATGCGTTTTATGAGGAACTCAATACGTTGCTGGCCAGGATACCTTGTCAACATGCTGTTGTCGTGGGGATTGACGCAAATGCGAAGATGGGACTTGATCAGGAATCCAGTACTCGGTAAATGGTTCTACCCAGTGGAGCAAACATCGACAATGGCTACCGCCTTGTCGACTTTGTGAACGCAGTGGTCTGATTATTGCATCGACATTCAAGAGGAATCATCGCCGCCATCAGCTTACGTGGCAGGGACCAACCCGGCTATCTCCAGAAGAGCAGCGGAAGCGGAAGATGACAACTTTGAAACTACAGCTTGACTATGTCCTGACGAGGAATATTCCAGTATCGGACATTCGAAGATCTAGAGCTGTGTGGGATGTCGCATTCGATTCGGATCACCGTCCTGTTCTGTTGAACTTCACTGCGAGGATTCATAAGAGGAAGCGAGGGCTCAGCCTCTCCAGAGGATTGACATGACAAGTCTCAGAGATGAAGAGTGCAGAAGGAATTTCCGACAACGCGTTTCTATTCACATCGGAGTACGGACTAAGAAGAAACTTTGCGACGCGGATTCTTTGTCAAGTGCATCCAGGACGCTTCGAAAGAGGCACTCCCGGTTGTACAGCCTAAGAAGAAGTTCGCCTACGTCTCAGAAGAAACAACATCTACCTACAACAGAGTATGTGCTCTCCGAACTGCAGGAAACTTCGTGGAGGAGAAGCGTCTGAGGAGGAAGTTGCGTCGGCAGCTTCAAAGTGACCGCGAACGAGTGGACGTGTAGAGCTAAGGAGTTCGAGAAGGCTTGGGAGGAAGAATCCGAAGAAAGCCTACACGTTGCTGCGACAGTATAGCGGGAAGATGAAGAGATGTTCTCCGTCTTGAACACTACCAATGGAGTTGCGGTTGGTGACGCGACGCTGCCAATATGGAAGGATTACTTCAGTTCACTACTGAATCGTCCAGCGCCATCAGTATCTGAGCTCCCGCATGTTCAGAGAGCACATTACGATGTCAGTGAGGAACCGCCGACTGAGTCTGAAGTTTTGGATTGTGTCCGGAAAATGAAGAATGGAAAGGCAGGTGGAGATGACAACATCACTGCTGAAATGCTGAAAGCTCTTCCTCCGTCTGGGATTCGTGAAATGACCAACACCATCCGTGCCATATGGATGAGCGAAAGGATACCCGATTCGTGGAGACATGCGATCATCGTACCTCTTCACAAGAAGCTATCCGTCACGGATCCTAAGAACTACAGAGGAATCTCTCTACTTCGTGTCATGTACAAGGTTTTAGAACGTATCATTCTCGAGCGACTTATCAAACATCGAAGGAACGACCAGAGATGAGCAAGCCGGTTTCGACCTGGAAGATCGACCATCGACCAAGTGTTCGTCGTGAAGAGTAATTGAATCGTGGCAGCGGTATTCGAAGCAATTACAGCTCGCATTTTTGGAATGTGAAGCCGCGTTCGACTCTTCTCATCGTGATCGATTGCTCAATGCTCTGCGAGCAGATGGAGTCCCGGAAAAGTACGTTCGGTTAATCGAGGACATGAACAGAGAAACAACATCAGCAGTTCGTACACATGTCGGATTTACGTCAGCTTTCGAGGTGAAAACAGGAGTAAGGCAAGGAGCCGTAGCAGGACCTTTTCTTTTCAACTTCGCCGTTGATGACATCATGCGTAGAGTTGCAGAACAGTTTCCTGCGGATGTGATCCTAACACCATCAGGACGCTCCCTTGTCGACCTGGAGTACGCCGACGACATTGTGTTATTCGCTGAAAACAACGCAAAACTGCAAAGGATTGTGAACCTCGTTTCGAAGTATGCCGCAGCCTATGGACTTCGTCTTCGTCCCCGACAAATGCAAGCAGATGTGGAGTCTCTCAGAGGCCTTCAACTGGAGTTTGTGTGGACGGACAACGTATCGAACTGGTGGACGATTTCATATTTGGGCTGTTTGCTGAAGAACGATGGTAGTTATGCAGCGGATATTCGACAACGATGTGCAGCTACGTCTGCATTCAATTCTCTAACCAAGTGTCTGTGGTCTACCACCATCGCGAAGGAAGACAAGTTGCGCGTCTACCTATCCGCTATTCGCCCTATCATGATGTACGGATCGGAGACGTGGTCAGCACCGAAAACGCAGATGGAAAGGTTGGATTGCACGGAGAGAGCTTTTAGGCGTTTGCTTGGATATTTCTGGCCGCGTGTATGCCATAACGAAGACCTTTACAAGGAAATCGACGCAGTACATCAACGCTTGACACGAGGAGGTGCCAGCATCTCCTAACGCCATCTCAAGCAGCAATGGAAAGTCGACTTCGACTGCTCGGGCATATACTAAGAAGAACGCCGGATCGTCTCGTACAACACGCTTAAAAATGCTTCCAAATCCTGTCTGGAAACGGCCACCTGGGCGTAGGCGAAAGTTCTGGACGGATGTGGTTAAAGAGGATTTAAAGTCACTCGGCATCGAAAGACAGTTCAGGCGCGATGTTTCGTTTCGCAGGAAATGGAATAGTGACAGCTGGATGGAATGTGTTCAAATTGTGGCTGAAGACCGTGAAAAATGGACACGGCTGACTACTAGGACGGCACACCTCGGTGAAGATGCGGAATGACCGCGTCAGGCGAAAGCCAACCGATTAAGTCAAGTAAGTCATGACCGGGGCCTTCGAGAAGCCACTAGGGAGTGGCTGAGGAGGTCGTAATCGTGTAAAAATGTTTGTTGGCTAGTACGATGTGCTCATATCCAAGCTGACACTTGGAAATTTTTCAAAAAGGGGTTACTGTAGCCCTTTGTCCGTTGATCGGTATGAGCGTGCTTGTAGAAACAACCGCTCCGCTCCCAAGATGGAGAGATAGTAGCTACAACGCGGCTTCTTGGAGATAAGATTCAAACCATACTGTCCTATGGCATCGGTCATAGTTAGTTGATCGGCGTAGCCAGCCCGGTCGACAATCATCAAAGACATGAATGAATTGGGATGCAAAAAACACCCGATGTGGCTAACACGACCGATG
Source organism: Aplectana chamaeleonis (assembly GCA_029168955.1). Taxonomy (NCBI): domain Eukaryota; kingdom Metazoa; phylum Nematoda; class Chromadorea; order Rhabditida; family Cosmocercidae; genus Aplectana; species Aplectana chamaeleonis. The sequence goes on from JAPDOI010001220.1 coordinate 74,731, forward strand.
TTCACATGATATCAGGTAAGAAATGAATGATATCTATGATATCGTTCCACATATTTCATACATATTGACCGCGTCAGCCACATCTGGCCACATCGGGTGTTTTTGCAACCTCCATCGTCCATGTTTCTCATATGTATCGACCGGGTTGGCCTCGGCGATTTTGTCAACCAACTCTGACAGGGGCCTATGTGGTAAAGCGAATTGATCGCCGGCTAAATTACCAAAGTTCAAGGTACATTCCGTATATCCTTAGACGCAATAACGGCGGTAAGCTCTGTCCTTATCAGACACAGAGGACGTAACAACCGGAGGTGCTGGTTTTTGTTCTTAGCCCCCCCCCTAGTTCTTTTATGACTCTTACTTAAAGGCATCGTACGCACTGAAATCCACTTTCCATTTTTTATGCTCAATCCCTTCCTCGGGCCCCTCTGAGAACGTGCAACGAGCTTGGCTGCTCAAAACCGTACCATTGTGAGCATAGAGGAAGTGGAAAGTAAGGAATTCCGTCAAAATGGGCCGGCCCTTCCGTCAGTCATTTGGCACTCTCGCAATATATGAGCAGAACGTCGTGTCGCTAAGTACAGGGCATGCCATTGTACGCTGACGCACCGTCGTACGAAAGTGGCATTATCGACTGGAAATTTCTCGTCGCACAACGAACGATTGCTTCCAACGCTGCGCCAATGGACGAATTGTAGAGCTGTTCCTTGCGCCCTCCGCGTAACTATCCCGAGTCGATGCCGGCGCGAAATTAAAATGACTTTCAGAAGTTTTGTTAAAACGTTTTTTCCTGAAAAGTTGACGTTTTTGAGCGGGCTTTTCGCTACCTTTAGTCATTATGGGGGGCTAACATCTCAAAAACGCTTAAAAACGAAACATGGTTTTCAGCGCGTACGATGCCTTTAACTTTATATGAGATAATATCCCGGAGCCGCGGCGGTACCATCGCGGAGCAGCAGCGGCAACTTCTCTCAGAGTATAGTTGCAATACCATTGAATCGGTTCGTTCACCTTGTTATGCCGTTTCTATTTCCAAAAAACAAGCGCGTAGTTTGAGTGCAAGATCTGTTAGGAACATGACAAGGTACGAGCTGTCGTCAGTCGCAGAGGTCGACCGGACCACTAGAGTCTTGGAGAGGGTACTTGGGATGGATAAGATTGGGAGCAAAAAATTGACAACGGTGATAGGGAGGATGACCCGCCAAATGCGAATGCGAGATGAAGGGTGTTTTTTTTTCAAGCTCTCATGTTTTCATCTAGTAATTGGTCCTTTTCACGAAATTTAATTTGAGGCTCGTTCAATCAAGGAAAATTTCTTGTCGAGTGAAGGGTGACCAGTGTTGATCCCGTCTCGCCCCGCACCGACTCTACAGTGGTGCGGTACTTTGTGTGACCGGGGAGTCAGAGAAGTTGCTCAGAAGTTTCATTCACAGTGCTGAGTAGGGCAGGGTCTGAGAAAATCGTATCCCCGATTCGAGGTTTTGAAAGGTGGGGATGGCGGTAATCACCAACGAGGCCAGGTCTTTTGAAGATGGTGTGAGCTAAAGTGTTTTTCATCAGATCCCGCAATATATGTACTCTGTGTTGCATCTGTAATGGGATAGGGTTTGATGGTGGATTTCAAGAATACTCAGGAAATCTGCAAATTTCGCTTATATACGGAGTATTATTTTGTGTTGAACAGTTTTTTCTTGTTGCGAAGTCATAAATCTAGATAAGTAGGCCGGGCTTAATTTTTTTTCGCTCCTTGCTCTCTGAAAGAGCTATTACTATTTATTGAACGCTAGTGACGGGAGGTGTTATTGTCGAGCGGATCCTCATACCAGTATTCTCTTGTATTAAACAAACTGCCCTTGAGTCGTGGTTTTCACCTTTGTCGTGTCTTTATGACTGCTTGTTTCAGGTATTTTAATGGAAGTTTGCTCCTCATGATCTCTCTACTTGTATTGTATCTCTGTGTGAGTTTTCGCATCCGAGCTGGTTATCAATTTTTTGTCAGTTGGGGGAGATTTAGGCCGACCATGTCTCGTGAGTCGAGCTAGGTTGTGACCGGTCGCAACGGGGATGGGGGATCGTACAATTTTTTTGTTCAAAATTAACGAACTTCTTTGGGGAGAGGCTCGTTAAAATTTGGGAAATTTTCACATAGGAGATGGGATTCGTGAAAATTTCCATTCGTAGCTCCGTCGAGTTTGGTCTTAACGCTCGGCTGGACCCTGTCTGTAGCCAACGGGTAGGGTTGGATTGCAAGAATTTTGACGAGAAGTGACGATTTGGGGTTTCGTGAGATTTGCAGGGCGGAACAAATATGAATTGAGAGAAAGAACGAAATTTTAAAAAAGAACTTGCTTGTTTTGTATAAATTTAAAATTTCTTACTCGATATGAAATTTTAAATGTGCTGTAAGCCTTTAATTATTTTAATTTGAAAAGTTAAAACCACTGTAGGGAAATTAAACTTTATACCTTCCCTTTGGGGTTGTACCAGCCGATGCCCGAGTCGATAACCCTCTTAACTCTGGCAGTTGAGCCCTGCAAGTAATGACAGGCGCTGTTTTCGCGGCATGCTCACTGACGATTTGATCTCGTAATCTCTTGTACTAGTTGGTTACATCACTTTTATTGTAAGGGACCTTGATATTTGCGATGTGCAACAAATCGCAGAACATTTTTTACCGTTTTTGATGGCAGGTGGACGTTTCCGATGCGCTGCCTGAGAGGCGATGTGGAACTTTGGACATCAGAAATCACCCAAGTCACGGTTATAAACTCGCCGGCCACAAGTCCTTTTCAAGCAGTCACATGTGCGTTGCCATTTCTCTAATTTTTCGTGGCTTGGACTGATAGCAGGTCGGATTAATTCGTTGTTTCAGTAACTGTAGTGTGCTGGAAGGCTCGATGGTGTTATCACTAATACAGAACGCTAATGTGACGGAAGCTGATTTTCCCACTTTTCATAATCTTCGTGAAATCACAGGATCACTTTTGATTTTCCATGTCAGGTTAGCCCAGTTGATGCTCATTTTCTCTTCGTCCCCGCGAAAAGACATCATATTTGTTCTCTATTGCGTATACGATTTGCATTTTGATGTTGATTTTGTGGGTCCACACTGATGTTGCGATTCCTTCCTTTTATTTGTTTGTGTTCGAGATGAGAGCATTGCAGTATTTTAGGCAATTGTCGACATTGTCACGAATTTTTCCGAACCTTCGAATAATTGGTGGGCAGAATCTCATCCAGCACTTCTCTTTGATCATATATCAGAATGAAGATCTCATCGATGTAAGTTATTAGCTGTATTTTTTGAAAAATGTTGTGTAGCGTTCGATGGTGTATGCGGTAGTAATTCATCCCGGAGATGAATCGGTACAGGCTCGTCCGTCTCTGGGGTGGACCTTTCCTTGCAAACCTTTTAGGTGGCATCTAGAGTTCTGCGAGCTGCGAGTTGCGACACGTATAAGCATATAGCTACGTGCTCGCAGCGTACTCGCATGCGAACTGTCTTGCGGCGAAATGGTAGGGGGGGGCTTTCATAGTTCCTGCCGCACTGCGAGGACGCTACTCGCAGTTCCAGCGGCCGACGACAGAATTCTCGCAGAGGGCTTTCATAGTCCTTTTGCACTGCGAGGACACTGCGACCAGTTCCACGCACGCATTGCGAGCTGCGAGAAGAATTCTCCTGACTATTTTTGTCGTAGCTCGCACTGCGAGCAGGGTTGAGCAGCGTTGTGACTGGTCACAACGGGGGGTCGTGAAATTTTTGGAAATTTTGAAGACAAAATTAAATTTTGGGGAGTGGTCGTAATTTTTTTTGGCAAAAAATAGGGTTTTTTCAAGCCACTAAGGTAGAATGAGGTAGGAATAGTCAGTCGCTTGTGAGGTGTATGCATTTTCAACAATATCAAAGCAGATTATATACAGAGAAGCTGTTTAGAAAATTGATACTTTTCTGACAAAACTGACAATAAGACACTAAGTAAAGCTTTGAAAATTTTTGGTCCCAGGGGGTCGTAAGATTTTGGGAATTTTTTTTTGAAAAAGAGGAAAACTGGGGGGTCGTAGCCGCGAAAAAAAATCGCCACAACGGCCTGCTCAACCCTTACTGCGAGTACTTCCCGAATCACCATGTCTTTTGCCAACAAAACATTCTGTGATGGTTTTTCTTAGTTTTTACTCATGATTGTTTCCTGTTTGCTTTCCTATGATGGTTTTTCTATGTTTTAACACACAAAATTTGTGCACGAAGTCATCCATATCAAAGAAAGTAAAAACTTACACATCATTTCCAAAATATCATGTCTGTTTTTTTTGTGTATATGCGATTATTGTTTTGATGGTGTTTTTTTCTGCCAAAACAGCAGGGTCAAGCACTATTGTCCAGTTTAACAATGCTTGATAAGTTTGAATCGATTCGAAGTATTACTACCGATACAAAACCGCGCTCCACGGCCACTCGTGCCCTGATTGAATTCGACGCAGTGACTCATGCTCAACCCTGATTCAGGTTCCCGCACTGCCCGCAGCTCGCAGACTTTTAAAAGCTAGTTGCGAGAACTTCCGGGCCATGCCCCCTACCTCTCGCACTGCGAGCAACTCGCAGCTCGCAGAACTCTAGATGCCACCTTAGGTACCCCGAGATACTTTGACATTGCACCCCATAGACTAGTTGAAGAACAATTAGTCATAAAGATCATCAAGAGGTCGTTTTCTTTCGGAGACCATTCGATATGTTTGAGCTCAATTCGAGCAAGTGCGATGTTTGAATATATCTTTCAACGTAAGGTTTCGAAGTCATATTATGCTTCAACTTGAGATTGGGCTTACTAATCTGCGTCTAATCCGTAATGGTGGAGTTCGTGTTGCCGAAAACAACAAGATGTGCTATTCGAGGTATATTGATTGGAAACATCTAATGGCTGGTCCTCTTAATGACATCCTCGTTGATGATGCTGTCGAAATCGGAGTCGGAGAAGGGAAAATATGTGAGTATCATTGTCAATCGATTTTTTTTCAACCTTCTATGTTTTTCTCCTGATTTGAATTTTCTTGGATCTTCTGCTAAGTCGCTGGACAAAGCCAATTTATTTAAGGCGTTTGATACTACCCGGACGGTAGGAAAACTATTGAGAATGTTCTAAATCCGGTTTCATGAAGTTTCATTTGCAGAAGAATATCATTCCAGTATCGTGCACTGATGACTGCGACGTGGAAGACGAGTCAAAATGTCGGCATGTGTCGCATCCTCGTGGAGAACAATTATCCTGCTGGAATAAGCATACCTGCCAGGAAAGTAAGCAATTTTTCTAGTTCTTTTCTATGAATCGATCGACTTTAATCCGTGTACGTTCTCCAGTTGTCTAAAGACACGCCTGTCACGCCTTCGTTCAGATTGTCCTTACGATCGCATCAACGGAACTGTTGGTCCTGGCTGCGCAGATTCGAATGGTGCCAAGTGTCACGATCAATGTGTGGCTGGGTGTACAGTGCCAGATGACGACAATGCGTGCTACGGTTGTCTGCACTATAGTCACAATGTGGGTTTCCTCCAAGTATTGGGTTGACAAATAAGTTTAGGCTCTTTTTTTGTTTTGATTTTCTCTCGTTTTCTGTTTTTTTTTCAGCGAGGTGTAATATAGCTTTCGAAAGCGCATTTCTTCCTCTTACAGTTCTTGACGCTACCCGTGAAACTCGCGAATCACTTTCGAATTCCACATTTTGATATACTGTGTGGTTCTGGTCTGAATATTTTAAATTGTTTATTTTCGTTTTTATTATAGCTCGAAATCAAACATATTCGATTGAACGTTTGATTCCGCCAAGTATTAAATGGCTGCACCTATGTAGGTTCAGGGAAATTCTTCAATAAGGTGAATTTTTGCATACTGTCATAAATCGGAACTTCGCAATTTCTCCTCTATGCGAAGATTTATAGGTGCTTAACTTCGAGTCGAGTGTTATGAAAAAATCTCAGTTGAAAGATACATATTTTGGAGAGAAACCGTAGAACTTGCAATGTTGGAAAAAATTGAAGTTTACCCCAATGAAAAATTTCCGTGAACCTGTTTCGATGCTTTCATCCAGTATTCAGAGGGATCAAATGTTCTGTCCTGGGCAACCTAGTGTATTTAATTCATAGCTTTCTCACGGGAAGGCCTCCTTATATGGAGCAAAAAATCGCTTTTGAAAGCTGTATTACACGCAAAATTCTCCCGTATTTCATTCATCTGAAATGATGAATCTCAAGCTCAACGAGTTGTCACGTGTCGTTCCTCACCTAGAAATCGGCAATTCCTTCAATTCTTGTGTAGGGCACTCCCACGACCAAGGTCCCTGAGTTGAGCTCTGTGCGGCAACTTAACTCTCGAAATCAACTTAAACCGAATTTTGGTCTGCTCACATGCAGGTTGAAGGTCGCTTACAATTGAACCACTATAAGTCATAGTGACCATCCCAAATGAAATGTACGTTTCTAGAACCATTTTCGGACGAAAAGTCCGAATATGTCCATCGCAGCTGCCTAGACCCATTCTAAAAGAAGTTATGAGCGTTTTTAAAGCTTCGCGTCAGGTACCCCCCGTGGAATTTTCAGGGTGTTTCTGAATTTTCTCCCGATTTTGGCTAAAAACTTGTATGTAGGTGTAATCTGGGGTGCTGAACACGAATCTGGGGTTCGCTTGTCGAAATTTCAAGGTTTACTGTGGGTCACGGTAGGTAACATGCCATTTAGGAGACAAAACCTACCTTAATAATTCGAAAATCGACAAACACCGAATTCGTATTCAGCACCCCATATAACCCCCACATAGAGATTTTGAGACAAATCTGAGACTTTGACCAAACTACCGTCTACCCACATCTCCGCAGCCATCCTGAAGAAGCTTCCCACGGAACTTCTACCGATGATCGCAGATATCATAAACACTTCTTTCCGAACCTGCACTCTACCCCAAACATGGAAGACCGCCAGTGTGATACCCCTGCCTAGGCCAGGCAAATCGCAAAGCACTGCGAAGGGCTACCGCCCTATTAGCCTGTTATTACCAATCGCGAAAGTAGCCGAAAAGCTAATCGTAAGGGACCTGGCAGAGCAGAATGAGGCACAGCAACATTAGCATGAGTTTAGAAAGCTTCACTCCACCACCACTGCCCTTCTGGAGATTTTCAGCTATGCCGTCGATGGGTTTAATACCAGAAAGCCTCTTAGAACAGTGGCCGTTGCCCTCGATCTTACCAAAGCATTTGATTCTGTTAACCTAGGACTTTTTTCGGGTCATCGTCTCTCTACACACGGAGGGAGGAGCACGGACGAGATTTATTGCTGACGCGACGCGCGGCGGAGATTCTATCCCCATAACTAGAGCGCGTCTGCCAGAGGGTGGTGAAATTTCATGTTTTGATTGATTCTCATATGACTTTTTCTATATGTTCACCGATTGTTCCTCTCATTATCCTATTCTGCACACTTATTTCAATAAATTTTGTTTGTTCTCGTGCCGTTGTAAGTGTAATACATATTAAGTTAAATCGAGCATAATTTTAGATGCAGTGATGGGATTGTTGCCGCCGAAAACCTGTACAAGTTATTGAAATGATGTGCAGGATAAGATAATGAGAAGAACAACCAGTGAACATAAAGAAAAAGTCATGTGAGAATCAATCAAAAAATGCAATGTCATGAAAACTGGCGAGCCTTCGGCAAACGCGCTCTAGTGTTGGGGATAGAACTTCCGCCGCGCGCGTCGCGTCAGCAATAAATCTCGTCCGTGCTCCTCCCTCCGTGTGTAGAGAGACCCTGACCCTTTTTTTCGAGAAACTATTGAGTCCTCGCTACAACAGTGGCAGAAGCGTTGGATCGCAGCGTTTACGAAAGGTCGTCGGGCCAAAGTGCTATTCCAAAATCACGTCTCCGATAGTATACCTGTTGCAGCCGGTGTGCCGCAGGGTGGAGTTTTGTCACCTGTCTTCTTCAGCCTGTATATTGAAGACCTATCTGAGCCTTCTGAAGATATAAAAATTGTTGCGTATGCCAACGATATCACGATAATGTGCCGTAAATGTGACATACAGGTAGCCGCAAACAAGATCAGCGACTATCTCGTCGAGCTTGAAAACTTTCTCGATAGTATGATGCTCACAGTTTCCACGGCGAAGTCTTCTGTTTCGGTATTCACATCTGGCCCAAAGGAACACAGCGCCCAACCTGTTGTCAGGTGGGATGGTGACCTCTTGCCTACAGCGAAATTTCCCAAACTGCTGGGGCTCGTTTTGGACCCATCGCTGAAGTTTCACAAAAATGCTGAACAGAAGCAGGCAATTATCAAGGCAAAGCTTAATGTGTTGAGAGCTCTAGGAGGAACGTCCTGGGCTTGCAGCAGAGAGACAATCTTGACGACATTAGGCTATTCTGCAGCCTGCATTGGAGTATGCTGCACCTGTCTGGCAACACATCGTGTCAGACAGTTCCTGGACTAAGATGCAGCGAATTCAGAATGCTGCACTTCGGATGGCCACTGGATGTGCAAAAAGCTCACCAATTGAGCGCCTTCGCGCCGAGGACCGTATCTTGCCAGTGAAAGAGCACTGTCAGCTCCAGGCTCAGCACATGTTCATTAATGTCCTTAAGCAGCCTAAGCATTTTCTTCTTTGCAGCCGCAGAAGGGTTTTTGTCATAGGTTCAAGAAACGGGCGACCGACGTTGGATTCAACCACAAATCTATTGTCGTCAGTGAGGTGGGCCTCTTCGGACAGTCGAACAGATGAGCTGTAGTGTGGCCAGGGTTACCACAATCCGGACACTCGTCAGGCTTACTGCTGTCGATCCTATGCAAGTATGACATCAGCATAGGTGAATGCCCGCAGCGCAACGAGGCGAGGGAACATCTAGCTCGCCTACCTAGTTCCATCTCGGTGTAGCTGACTTCAGGTGGTGCGATCCCCAATATGGGGTTGACAGCCACCCTACTCAAGTGATCCCTGACGAATCGGGTGTGCTCCGCACGTAAAAGACGAAGACGATCCAATTGGCAGTCCGTCCATCTTTGTATATTGACTTTCTCGGGAGCATCCGATTCTGATATCTTTCTCTCACAGGATTCGTAATCCTTCTTAATGGGTGATCAGGCTGCTTGACGATATTAATAACCAGTTGCTGCGCTTGGAGTAGACAGTGCTCCATAGCAGGCAGAATATGGGCTTCAGCATGAAGATGCTCCACTGGAGTGCTCTTTGCACACCCAGTGGCAATCCGAAGAGCAGCATTTTGAACTCGCTGCATCTTTGTCCACGATGAATCCGATACTATGTGTTGCCATACCGGTGCTGCATACTCCAACGCCGGCTGAAAGATTGCCTTGTACGTGGTCAGGATCGTCTCCTTACTGCTTCCCACGACGTATCTCCCAGAGCTCGTAAAACGTTGAGCTTAGCTCTCACTGTAGCCTGTTTCTGCTCAGTGTTTTTATGGAACCTCAGCGAAGGATCCAATACTAGACCAAGCAGCTTCGGGAAACGTGCGGCAGGCAGACGAGCATCTTCCCAGTTCACAACGGGGTGAGCACAGTGTTCCTTAGGGTCAGTGGAGAAAACAGACACAGATGATTTAGCGGCAGAGACAGTGAGCATCATATCATCGAGAAAGCTCTTCAAGACGACGAGGTAGCTATTGATCTTGCGTGCAGCTACATTAATGTCTCTGTCCCGGCACAAGATGGTGATGTCATCCGCGTACGCAACGACTTTAATGTCACTTGGGGGGACGGGCAAATCTTCAAGGTAAAGACTGAACAGAGCAGGCGATATGACTCCTCCTTGAGGGACACCGGCAGCGATCGGGGCGCTATTAGAGAAATGTCCCTGGAACAGCACTTTTGCTCGGCTCCCTTTGATGAGTGCGGTTATCCATCGTTTCTGCCAAGGCGGGATGGAGGACCTCAAAAGCTTCTCAGACTGTATGCCCAAGTTGACAGAATCAAAAGCTTTCGTAAGGTCCAGGGCTACACCAACAGTGCGTTGAGGTTTATAGGCGTTGAAGCCATCCAAGACATAGCTCACAATCCCCAGCAGCGCCGTGGTGGTAGAATGTAATTTGCGGAATCCATGTTGGTGCTGCTGTTTGTTATTATGCTCGGCAAGCTCCTTCACGACCAGTTTCTCAGCGACCTTGACAATTGGTGATAAAAGACTTATTGGCCTGTATCCTTTCGCTGTGGATGGCGATTTACCAGGCTTGGGCAACGGAATGACGCTTGCCATTTTCCAGTTTTGGGGTAGGATGCGCGTGCGAAATGATGTGTTATTGACGTCAGCCAGGATTGGCATAATCTCACTCGGCAGTTTCTTCAATACCGGTGGACTAATGCCATCCGGTCCTATAGCCTTCGAGTTGCGCATCTCTTTTACCACCTTTTCAATCTGCGCAGGCGTCACTGCTTCTGCTTCTTTCATGAGTGGCAACTTACAGAGCTCTCTAACAGTCACTCGATTCTGTTTCCCTCTCTTAGCCTGAGTTATGAAAAAATTCTTTCCGAGAGCAGTTGCAGCCTCCTTTCCCGATTTGAAAACTCCATTCTCGAACCGATCGTGGAATAGTTGGTGGAGGTGCTCTTGCCCGAGATCTTCTTTAAAACTTTCCAAGTTGACGCTCCATCACTCTTGAAATTCATCTTCTCCGTGAACTCCTCCCAACACTCCTTCTTGTGCTTTTCCAGATCTCGCTTAATCTCGCTGTCCAGCTCAGCAATGGTCTGATCCAGGTGATCTGCGACTCTCTTTGCATCCTTGTCCTTATCTTCTCCAAGATTTCCGTGGTGACATTGGGAAAGAAGGTCTTAACTCGGCCCTCCGGAATGGCTGCTTTCATGGCCTTGCGAATCGCGTCGGTCAAGTGACGTTCCTTCTGGTGCACGTTTCCATTCCATGGGTAGTCATCCACATGGCGAAGTGCCACCTCCCTGAACAAGCGCCAGTCTGCAAGGCAAAGATTTAGATAAGACCTTTGACGGATACCTGAATAAGGGGCAAGAGAATTAGAGAGATCGACATGGACAAAGACGGGGATATGATCACTGGACAGAGTAGTAGCTGTCGACCAAGAGCAGGCGCTGGAGAGATTAGAAGACACAAGAGAGATGTCTGGTCTAGAGAATCGGCCGTTGGCCGGGCGACGAGTCGGCTGATCATCGTTGAGAATGACCAGATCGCACTCCTCCGCCCATTCATCGACGTCTTCTCCTCTAGCGTCAGTGTCAAGCGACGAGCAGAATATCTGAGCATTGAAATCGCCTGCGAAGACAACAGAGTGTGAAAGTGAGCAGTCGTACAACTGCTTGAGTGAGGGAGTAGGGTAGTAAGATTGGGGACAGGACGTGGTAGGAGGGATATAGATATTAAAAAGAGATATAGGTGTTTTAAGAGGGAGATGGATAGGTAGGTACTCAAGAGTACCGTCCGATGGGGTGTTTGGTATGATATGAGAGGGTATATTAGATAATACGAAAGTGGAAACTCCTCCGCCGTGAGCTGACCTTGGAGCATGATAAGCAGTGTAGCCAGGAATGTTAGGTAAACGAGCGTTAGCGGAAGGAGACAGCTTGGTTTCCTGAACCATAATGATATTAGGATGATGAGTACGTGCGAAAAGAGAGAGTTCAGACAGCTTGGCTCGAAGGCCGTTGAGGTTGATATGTACAATAGAGAGGGGGCGGTTGGTGAATGAGGAATCAGAGTTGCTGGGGGCAGAGCACAGAACACAACGGAAGGAAGAGTCATGATGCCTCGCAGAACTGAGACCCGAACAGGAGAGATGCACCCACCTTTGGCATCCGAAGCACTGGACGCTTGTTTTCCTCCATGTGACATCCTTGCCGCACGTGGCGCATGGGTACTTCTGAGCGGGTCCTGGATTCCTCTCGACGCCGGCCATTTGTAGTAGAATCTTTAGGAGAGCTGCGACCAGCCAGCACCTCTCCCATGACAAAAACCCTCTTCGCGGAGGGGTTGACGTCGGTTTGCACGGAGGTGGTCTCCTTTCCTCCACACTGCCACGGCACGAACGTACGACATCTCGGCAGCAGCCTAAGCATCCCTCGAGAAGACTTTTAAATCCCGTAAGAGAGAGATCGATCAGAGTGCCGCTTGCCGATGCTCCGAACAAAGTGAATGTACGGAGATGGACCGACTCAAACCAAGAACGGCTTCGTCTCTTGCGCGCGGAGCACACCCGGTTCGTGAAGGATCATCTCGCCAAAGCGGCCGCAAACCCTATTCTCGGTGATGTGCCGTCCAGGATATGTGATACCGAGTCCGAGCTCGGTAGGCGCGCCAGGTGTATCCTCGCTTCGTTACGCTGCGCACATTCTCCATTGCTTATGTCTTACCTGCACAGGATCGACAATAGCCAGCCTGACGTGTGCCCGGACTGTAGAAGCCAAGGCCACGACTTTAAGCACCTATTTGATTGTCCGAAGAAGCCAACAACGCTCAGTACAATAGACTTGTGCTGGTCGACCAGTTTCTCAACTTGTGACGAAACCCCTCTCAGTGGCTGAAAAGAAGAAGTAGACCGTATACCCACCGTAATCTACCGTAAGCTGTCAAAAATCAATAAACTGGCATCAGATTTGTGTTGAGCACTCCAAATAACTCCCAGAAGAACGATTTGAGCAACATCTGGAGCCACATTCCGGAAATCGTCAGTCAAATTTGCCGTCATTTTTTTCTGCCGGTTGGGAGCTTTGAGAACATATTCAGTCGAAAACTTCGGAAAAACGACAACCGAACCTCAGATTCGTGATCAACACCCCAAGTAACCCCCCAGGGCGAATTTTAAGTCAAATCTGGATTATTTTCCTAAAACCCTTCGAGAGCCCTCTAATTGGTATAAATAAACGCCCAACCGAAAATCCGCACAAGTCCAAAACGGTGTTAGTCTGCGCAAAGTTTGAAAAATGTTCCTTCACCAAACCTTGTCTAAGGGGGTAGTTTTGTGCGCTGAACGCGATTATGAGGTCCGTTTCCGGATTTTCGTAAAATTAATGCACTCTTGAAGGGTACAATAGGTACGAAATTCGGAGAAAAAGCGCCTATAACTTCTTTCAGAGTGAGTCTAGGCAGCTGTGATGGGCATATTCGGTCTTTTCGTCCGAAAATGGTTCTAGAAAAGTACACATCATTTGGAATGGTTACTATGTTTTATAGTGGTTCCCTTGTTAGATACAATAACATAATGGTATCATGCAAGGTGATATTCTCGTACTTATCTCCGACTGCGAATTACGGCATTTGTAAAACTAAAGAGGTCAGATGATTTTTACGTGAATTCTGAATTTTCAGGGCGCATGTGTCGACAAATGTCCGTCCAGTATGTTCGTGTACCTGAATAGGCGTTGCATCACAGAAGCCGAGTGTGACTCGTATGTTTGTTCATTTTTTCTGATTTCTCGTCTTCTGGTGTGAGTCAACCTCAACCTCTTGGATTTGAAAACGTTTGGTTCCTGTGTCTCGATTTGCCGGGATTGTTTATTAGATTTTTTTCTTCTTTTCAGTTCCCTTTCAGTTTCCCTTGTATGAAGGATGATCATATAGGAGTACTCTCAGAATTGTTTTTGTCTTTGGTTGTAGTGAAATCAACTATGTTGCTAAATTATATTCGGGACTTGCTTGACAGTCGTTTTCCTGTAATTTTCCCATCATCTCTAGCTTATCAAGAAAATTCCCACCCTTTATAATTTCGCTACTCTGACATTCGCTTGGGAGTTGCCTCGTAGGGCGGGGCCGGTTACGCTCACTTTTTTTGGCTGCTCTACATTTTTCCCACGTCGCGCCAAGGTCGTGGTCGAAAAAAGTGGTGAAAATGTGGGGCGACTTCCAGGAAAAAGTTCCCCCAGCTCGCGACTTTTCTTCCAACGCCACTCCCGAACAAAAACAATCGATACGGCGCCAATTTTTCTATGACAGCCTTCTAATAATTCTACATTCGCAACTCTAGTTTTCCGTTCTCATCTTTCTCTTATGTTTCCTAATCTTATATTCGTGTGATTAATTTCGTACAGTTGTTCGTGTTGTAATTTCGCTTCCTCAGCAAAAATTCTACGATTCTTGAAGATTCGAAAGCTTTCTCACATTTTTCTGGCGGAGTTTTCCAGAAAATTCTTAATTTCAACGTACTCTGTCGGGTTACTCCCGTGATCTGCTAGAATTTTTCCGTATTGCGCAAGATTTTTTGAAAAACGTGAGATTGGTCGCGATTTTTCCTTAAAGGCATCGTACACGATGAAAACTATATATTAGTTTTTCATGTTTTTTTACAGTTTGGCCTCTTCGGTGAACGAAAATGTCGAAGGGGCCCATGAAAAACCTACATTTGTAAAGAAAAATCGATCGGAACACATTGTAAATATGAGCTTGAATTTCGCGCCAAAGTCGTTTTTGAGGCTTTTCTGCACTTGGAGACTTGGTCACCGCCATTTTTGAAGTTTTCCTGCATGTAGAGCTTGAACCGTAAATGCTTTCCACATTGTTCGACGTTCACATCAACATTCAACGAAAAATTGTTAGATGACAGACCCAGGAGTGCTAGACGATCGACCCCACAGCAATTTTGAGGTGGCCATAACTTTCAAGGGGAGCACTTTCGGAGCTCAGTGGGCGATGTCGGCTAGCCCGAATTGTTTGATTGTACACAAAAAATCGAAAGTGATTTCCACCGTGGACGATGCCTTTCAATCACCATTAAGTGTCTGGTAAAGTCAGATTTCTACAGAGATTAGTGATGTTTCAGTGAAAAGAATCGGCCTGAGTGCTGAGTCTATCGTGATCTGTTTACGTATACTTCCAATTTGTTGGATAGTTTTTTTTTTCGTACACAAAATGTTGATAATTTTCCCTTTCTCAGCTATCCTTGCTCGTTCGTTCACAATTCGCTTCTTTCCTCTCGCTGATTGTAGAGACTTTTGCCGCTAATTTTTTCTTCTTCTTATCTTTTCTGTTTAACTTATTTTTTCTTTCTAGCATTATGTACAACTCTGGCAGGAAGATCAAATCAGCAAGGTTATCAGCTATATATAGAGGCTGAGGTTCTCTAATAGGAGACGTTGGAGGGGCATCTGACTCTGCGCAAGGTTTGGATTACACATTTCTCATAGGACTCGAAAATTGAAAATTCTCAACTTGTGTGTCTTTTCAGAAGCAAAAGGTGATCTACATGGAGACCGACAGCACCAACGCGGAGGGCGCCGCGGACAAGTGATGGCGAGTTCTGTTTGGAATCAGAGTTTGGCGTGAGGTGTAGTGTATTAGAGAGTGGGGAGGGTCGGACCTCCGATCAACCAAGAACCAAGATGGGCTTCTACCAGTGGTGGGGGGGGATGAGTATGAAAAATGACGGCAAACAGATACAGCAAAATGAGATCAAAATAGGGGGTCTAACTAATATTTAAGATCGAACTGAAAGGTCTTCTTTTTATATCATTAGCTTTAGTTGCGACACAATCGATTGTATCTGTTGTATGTAGGCAGGTGCAGACGAAGCTTTATTGGAACAACTCAGACATACTGAAGAGAATAACGGCTTCTATAGGTCACGAATGCAATGATATCACTTCCATGTTTACACATGATATATCTTGATATGATGATAAGATTATTGACCATTGCTTGTAGTCGATTGCCCATAACAGTATCACACCTAAAAATGTTTTTCCATATGGTTTTCTCGACACCGTTTTTTTGCTCTAAATCCTACATACTGGTGGTTTGAATGTCATTGCGTTCAGCTCCTTTTCTGTGAAGATTGTAATTATTCAAAGAATTGTCATCTCTTTAGTTTTTAGCGAATTAGCTGTTATCTGCGATGATCCTGCAACCCATAGCTTTGTGACTTTTCTCCCTTTCCTGATATTGAAGGTGTTCATTTGTGCTCCAAATGCATTATAAGAATATGTTATTCTCTTATCTTATTTGTTGAAAATAAACAATTGTTATAGTTTTTGAAGTTGTTTTGATATCACTTGTTGCTATCGTGTTGACTTCCCGCTGCTGTACTTATTGAAGTTATGATTTAATCAATAAACAATCTACAATCAATTTTCTTCTGTGCGAGGAATGTGATGTGATATTTGCATATGATATAGGAAAATTCACGATTTCACCACAAAATTCGCAGTGTTGGAAGAATGTGAGGCGACAATTTTACTACAAAATTCGTGGTGTGAGAAGAATGTGAGGCGGCGATTTCACCAAAGAGTTCGTAGTGTGAGTAGAATGTGAGGCGAGAGTGAGGCGATACGGCATCTCATCGGGCAGTCACTGAAGTCGCCTCACTTTTTTTCTCTGCTGGGGCTAAAATTTCACCGTAATGAGGCTACGCCGGAGCCGATTTGGCGGGAGTTGCCTCGATGTCACGAGGCGACTCTTACTTTTCATCGAGGCAACTCCCAAGCGAATGTCAGAGTATGTCAGAGTTCTTTGTGATGTTGATGTTCTGCATGCATAGCCGTGAGGTGCTGATCTCAGTTAGGCCGCTTAGGGAAACCAGCACACCAGAATGGTAGACTGGTTCACCATTCTATAGGTTTGGTCTATACGGTATGCGTCTTAAGCTTAAAGTAACATTGCGTGGCAGAATCTGTCGCTGCGCTGAAGAATATCGCCGCTGAAAGGCGCGGCAGTACGGTCGATACTCCTCCATTGCATACTGCCGCGCTTTCCACGGCGGGGCTCTAATCACTCGTTAGGTGTCGTTTATACTCCCTCTGCCGAGCGGCGCGGCACAGTGCATCTCCGAAATTTTAATCGCGCGTCACGGTCGATATTATGGAATAGCCCTTTACTGCGCCGCTCGGCTGCGGAACTATAAACGACTCGAGGTCGTGCTCTTTCTTCCAGCGATGCGCGACGGCGACTGTGCGTACCAAGCTTATTGAATATCTGTCCCTTCGTTCTATACAGTGCGTTTCAAAATTATACAACATACCCCGATTTCCGCGGTTCCAAACCTCGCGTCAATTAAGGAGACAAATGGTAAACGCCAATCGATGCAGCACCCTCGAAAACCCCTGGGTACAAATCTTCCTGAAATTAGAGCCACTAGCAGGAAACTGGCAACGGAGATTGTCAAAAATGGCCGTTGCAAAATTATACGACATAGCTGACGTTCTCGCAGAAATTTCTATTCTACACCATCTGTATCAGTTCGTTTATGGTAAGAATCACTAGAAACATCGAGTTATTAGTCTTCAGAAATGTCTCGGCGCTGAACCACTTCGAAAACTCTACTTCGTATGTTTCAACCCAGCTTTTTGTGAACGCCCCTTTCAATCTGCGCCCACTCGGTTAGAACGGCCAGTTCAAGCGGAGCCACACGCTCGTATTGTCTGTTCTGGATGTAGATTCAACGCCCAAGAATACCTCACACGTTTTCCACAGGATTGAGGTCCTGCAAACCGGCCGGCCATTCTAGCAAATTGGCAGGATCGGCCTGAAACCAAACCTGCGTTGTCCTACTGACAAGAAGTTAAGGCGGAAACAGACTAGAAAGAACTGGGAATGATTTTCTAGTACATTCTGATAATCTGTGGAGTTCGTAGGTCATGTCGCTATTAGCTTGTCCAGCTTGAAACCCCACCTTAATCCGGGTCAATGCATTATTCTTTCTCCTCCGAAATTCCTATTCAAGGATATATACGAGTCCTTTTGTAGATCTCCAATGCTTGGAATGCTTAGTCAAAAATAAATAATTGTAATAGAATTGATCAAGCTCGTTCGGATTGCACTTGCTTTCGACCGATACAAAAGGATTTCGAAGGATCCACACAAGGACCCGAACTTATCCTTGATTAGGAACTTTAGAGGAGAAAGAATAGTGCATTGACGCGGATCCAGGTAGGGTTTTAAGCTGGACCAGCTTTTTGCAACATGGCCTATGAACTCCACAGATTATCAGAGTGTACTGGAAAATCATTCCCAGTTCTTTCTAGTCTGTTTCCGCCTTCACTTCTTGTCAGTAGGACAACGCAGGTTTGGTTTCAGGCCGATCCTGCCAATTTGCTAGCATGGCCGGCCGGTTTGCAGGACCTCAATCCTGTGGAAAACGTGTGAGGTATTCTTAGGCGTTCAATCTACATCCAGAGCAGACAATACGAGTGTGTGACTCTGCTTGAACAGGCCGTTCTACCCGAATGGGAGCGGATTGAAAGGGACGTTAACAAAAAGCTGGGTTGAAACATACGAAGTAGAGTTTTCGAAGTGGTTCAGCGCCGAGGCATTTCTGAAGACTAATAACTCGATGTTTCTAGTGGTTCTTACCATAAACGAACTGATACAGATGGTGTAGAATAGAAATTTCTGCGAGAACGTCAGCTATGTCGTATAATTTTGCAACGGCCATTTTTGACAATTTCCGTTGCCAGTTTCCTGCTAGTGGCTCTAATTTCATGAAGACTCGTACCCAGGGGTCTTCGAAGGTGCTGCATCGATTTTCGTTTACCATTTGTCTCCTTTATTGACGCGAGGTTTGGAACCGCGGAAATTGAGGTATGTCGTATAATTTTGCAACGCATTGTAGTTACTACTTACAAGGGAAGTGTTTAGAGCGGTAAACGCACCTACGGAATCGGTATGCACTGTCAGTCTCTCTTGGTCCTCTATAGTAACTTTGTGAAATATCCAGCCCCGAGCTGTTGACTCTCAGCTCATTAATTTCGGCTGCCTCCACTCATTGATCGTGTCAATCGGGAAGGAAGGTCGTCGAGTGTGGCGGCTTGGTGTAGTGGATAGCGATTTTGGACCCTTGAACATATAATGCTAAGGGTTCGATGACGCATCTGTGTGGATTTTTTGCAATTGCATGGGGATTTTGTATTCTACGCGAATACGCCGCCTTTGATATTGTTTTAGCGTTTTAAAGCCTCTTTAATCACCCTGATATCACATTGAATCATACACGAACAGCAGAACACATTAATTTACAATCGCTAAGAGCGATAACTAACTTATTTATTGTTTCTTTGTTTTTTTTTTGCCAATTTGAGCGCCAATGATAAACTGGCGCATAGCGTTGGAAACAAAGACTATTCACAGAAGGGGCAGCGGATTAGGGACAACGAAATAAGGATAACGAAATATGGATAATGTGCGACAAGGTAAGTGTTTTAGTGGTAAACGCATCTGCGAAAACGACTAGTATTGTTAGTATCTCTTCTTCTTCTTTGCAGCCGCAGGAAGGTTTTTGTCAAAGGTTCAAGAAACGGGCGGCTGAAACCGGATTCGTCCACAAATTCATTGTTGTCAGAGTGGTCGGCCTCTTTGGGCAATCAAATAGGTGTTCAGTTGTGTGGCCACGGCTAACACAGTCCGGGCACTCGTCAGGCTTACTGCGATCGATCTTATGCAAGTATGACATCAGCATAGGGGAATGACCGCAGTGTAACGAGGCAAGGGTACTTCTAGTCCGCCTACCGAGTTCCATCTCGGTGTTGCTGACTATGGGTGGTACGACCCCCAATATGGGATTGACGGTCATCCTACTCAAGTGATCCCTGACGAACTTGGTGTGCTCCCCACGTAAAAGACGCAGACGATCCAGTTGGGAGTCCGTCCATCTTTGTATATTGACTTTCTCGGGAGCATCCGCAAAAGCCTTCTGATATGTCTCTCTCTCACGGGATTCATGATCCTTCTTAATGGGTGGTCAGGCTGCTTAACAATGTTTATAACCAGTTGCTGCGCTTGGAGTTGGCAGTGCTCCTTAACTGGCAGAATTCGGGCTTCAGCATGAAGATGTTCCACTGGGGTGCTTTTAGCACACCCTGTGGCAATCCGAAGAGCAGCATTTTGGACTCGCTACATCTTTGTCCACGATGATTCCGATATTATGTGCTGCCATACCGGTGCAGCGTACTCCAACGCCGGCTGCAATATTGCCTTGTAGGTGGTCAAAATTGTCTCCTTGCTACTTCCCCACGACGTTCCTCCCAGAGCTCGTAGGACGTTGAGCTTTGCTTTCACTGTAGCCTGTTTCTGCTCAGTATTCTTTTGGAACCTCAACGAAGGATCCAATACTAGGCAGAGCAGCTTAGGGAAACGTGTGGCAGGCAGACGAGCGTCTTCCCGATTCCTCAGGCAATAGCAGACCCTGAGCCCACCCCTAATGCACTCGGAGCCGCGTCCATGTTGCGCTCAGGGTGAAAAATTTGGCGATTTCCGGGCCACATATGTTGCGATCCAGGCCGCACACGTTGCGCTCCGGGTGCTACCGACGAGATTTATTCACGCAGCGCCCTGAGCGCAACTGTCGGCTGATGATGTCACAGTATATCATACAGCGTAGATGGTTGCGCCCCGGGCGCTTACTATAAACCGATTTAAGCAACACAGTTGCAAAAATCGATACCTCGAAGTGGTTCAGGCGCCTCGCTGATCGATTATCGCACCCATTTTAGCTAATCGATTTTTCAAGAAAGAATCCAACGATTCCCACACATTCACCGAATTACCCCACCCAACTGAATTTCCTTGGATTTATGTGACCCTTAATTGTCCCTTTTCTAAGCTTGTGCTGATTATGAAACACCTTTAAGCTTAATATACTTTCCCCTGCTTAGAATTTTGATTCCGTCACAATTTCCCTCACAACTTCACCCATTAATCTTCTGATTTCACCTGATTTTCTCCAACTATTAGGTATATTTCCCTGAAATTATTAGGTATTCATAACAACCGCCCCTTCTCAGTCCTTCTAATGATCTCGTTGAACGATTCGAAGCTAACAATGAAAAGTATTCCCTCCATGAGTATTTGCAAAATGCGTTCGGAAAGTCATGTTAACGTTTCAAATTTTGAATACAGTCTTAATATTGCACAAATATGAAGAATATAGTGAATTCTAGGAAGGTCGAATATTGAGCACAAATGAAGCAGAAGAAATCAATTACAAGCCCGACAAGAGAAACAGTTAGAATCCCGCTCGAAAATCGCAGGAAGCCCAGATGCTCTTCCTTGTTTCAATTGATTTATCCAATTTCGAAATGCGCGCGTCAGTCAACGCATGTGGCCCGGAGAGCAACCTGAACGCACTGCACGTTGCAATCACAACCGAAATGCACCGCAAGTTCGAATATCAACTGCTCTGCGTTTCGGTTGCAGTGGGCGGGGAGAGGCGGAGCCGGCTGCGCCCGGGGCCTGCTATTGTCTGAGCAATTCACAACGGGGTGAGCGCAGTGTTCCTTAGGGTTAGTGGAGAAAACTGATACAGATGATTCAGCGGCAGAGACAGTGAGCATCATATCATCGAGAAAGCTCTTCAGAACGATGAGGTAGCTATTGATCTTGCGTGCAGCTGCATCAATGTCTCTGTCTCGACACAAGATGGTGATGTCATCCGTATACGCAACGACTTTGATATAACTTGGGGGGACGGGCAAATCTTCCAGGTAAAGACTGAACAGAGCAGGCGATATGACTCCTCCTTGAGGGACACCGGCAGCGATCGGGATGCTATTAGAGACATGTCCCTGAAACAGCACTTCTGCTCGGCGCCCTTTGATGAGTGCAGTAATCCATCGCTTCTGCCAAGGCGGGAAGGTGGACCTCAATAGCTTCTCAGACAGTATGCCCAAGTTGACAGTGTCAAACGCCTTCGTGAGGTCCGGGGCCACTCCAACAGTGCGTTGAGGCTTGGTGGCGTTGAAGCCATCCAAAACATAGCTCACAATCTCCAGCAGCGCCGTGGTGGTAGAGTGTAATTTGCGGAATCCATGCTGGTGCTGCTGATTGTTATTATGCTCGGCCAGCTCCTTGACGACCAGTTTCTCAGCGACCTTTGCGATTTGTGATAACAGACTTATTGGCCTGTTTCCCTTAGCCGTCGATGGCGATTTACCTGGCTTGGGCAACGGAACGACGCATGCCATTTTCGAGTCTTGGGGTACGATGCACGTTCGAAAGGATGTGTTGATGACGTCAGCCAGGATTGGCATAATCTCACTCGACAGTTTCTTCAAGACCGCTGGACTAATGCCATCCGGCCCTAGAGCCCTCGAGTTGCGCAGCTCTTCAACCACCTTTTTAATCTGCGCGGGCGTCACAGCTTCTGCTTCATTCATTAGTGGTAACTTACAGAGCTTTCTTATAGTCACTCGGTTCTGTTTCCCTCTCTTAGCCTGAGTTATAGCCAAATTCCCCAAGCTGCTTGGCCTTATTCTTGATCCGTCACTGAAGTTCCACAAAAACGCGGAACAGAAACAAACAGTCGTCAAGGCTAGGCTTAATATCTTGAGAGCTCTCGGAGGAACATCATGGGGAAGCAGCCGATAGACAATATTGAGAACCTACAGAGCAATACTTCAGCCGGCTCTGGAATATGCGGCACCAGTGTGGCAGCACCTTGTGTCTGACAGCTCCTGGAATAAGCTGCAGCGTGTACAGAATGCTGCGCTTAGAATTGCTACCGGTTGTGCAAGGAGCTCCCCAATAGAACATTTTCACGCGGAGGCCTGCATATTGCCGGTCAAGGAGCATTGTGAACTCCAGGCACAGCAGATGTATATTAATGTTCTGAGACAGCCGAATCATCCAACAAAGAGAATCATGAAGCCCATAAGAGAGAGGTCGATTAGGACGCCGTTCGCCGATGCTCCTCGTAAAGTTGATGCACAGAGATGGGCCGACTCCAACATGGAAAGGCTTGGTCTTCTGCGTGAGGAGCGCACCCAGTTTGTTCGAGGATATCTAACGAAGGCGGCTGTGAACCCTATCTTAGGAGCAGTGCCGCCTCGGGTTTGCGAGTCCGAGTCTCAACTCGGCAGACGAGCCAGATGTGCTCTTGCCTCGCTGCGCTGTGGTCACTCTATACTGCTCATGTCTTACGTCAACAAGATCGACAGCAGCCGACCAGACGCATGCTCGGACTGTGGTGCTCCCGGACACGACACGGCGCACTTGTTCATGTGCCCGAAGAGACCTACCTCCTTAACCACAATGGACCTTTGGACGAATCCTGTCAAGGCCGCCCAGTTCCTCAACCTATGACAAAAACCACTTCGAGGCTGCAGAAGAAGAAGAAGAAGCCTGAGTTATGGAAAAATTCTTTGCGAGAGCAGTTGCAGCCTCCTTTCCCGATTTGAAATCTCCATTCTCAAACTCGATCGTGGAATAGTTGGTGGAGGTGCTCTTGCCCGAGATTTTCTTTAAAACTTTCCAAGTTGACGCTCCATCACTCTTGAAATTCATCTTCTCCGTGAATTTCTCCCAACACTCCTTCTTGTGCTTGTCCAGATCTCTCTTAATCTTGCTATCCAGCTCATTAATGGTCGGATCCAGGCGATCTGCCACTCTCTTTGCATCCCTTGTCCTTATCTTCTCCAAGGTTTCCTTGGTGACATTGGGAAAGAAGGTCTTAACTCGGCCCTCCGGAATGGCGGCTTTCATTGCCTTGCGAATCGCGTCCGTCAAGTGACGTTCTTTCTGGTGCACGTTTCCATTCCATGGGTAGTCATCCACATGGCGAAGTGCCACCCCCCTGAACAAGCGCCAGTCTGCTAGGCAAAGATTAAGATAAGACCTTTGACGGATACCTGAATAAGGAGCAAGAGAATTAGAGAGATCGACATGGACAAAGACGGGGATATGATCACTGGACAGAGTTGTAGCGGTCGACCAAGAGCAGGCGCTGGAGAGATTAGATGATACAAGAGAGATGTCTGGACTAGAGGGTCGGCCGTTGGCCGGGAGACGAGTGGGCTGATCATCGTTGAGAATGACCAGATCGCACTCCTCCGCCCATTCTTCGACGTCTTCTGCTCTAGCGTCTGTGTCAAGCGACGAGCAGAATGTATGAGCATTGAAATCGCCTGCGCAGACAACAGAGGGTGAAAGGGAGCAGTCGTACAACTGCTTGAGTGAGGGAGTAGGGTCGTAAGATTGGGGACAGGACGTGGTAGGAGGAATATAGATATTAAAAAGAGATATAGGTGTTTCAAGAGGGAGATGGATAGGTAGGTACTCAAGAGTACCGTCCTTTGGTGTGTTTGGTATGATATGAGAAGGTAGATTTGATAATACGAAAGTGGAAACTCCTCCGCCGTGAGCTGACCTTGGAGCATGATAAGCAGTGTAGCCGGGAATTTTAGGATGACGAGCGGTAGTAGAAGGAGAAAGCTTGGTTTCCTGAACCATTATGACATCAGGATGATGAGTACGAGCAAAAAGAGAGAGTTCAGACAACTTAGCACGAAGGCCATTGAGGTTAGTATGAACAATAGAAAGGGGGCGGTTGGTAAATGAGGAAGCAGAGTTACTGGGGGCAGAGCACAGAACACAACGGAAGGAAGGATCGTGATGCCTCGCAGAACTGAGACCCGAACAGGAGAGATGCACCCACCTTTGGCATCCGAAGCACTGGACGCTTGTTTTCTTCCATGTGACCTTCTTGCTGCATGTGGCGCATAGGTACTCCTGAGCGGGTCCAGGATTCTTCTCGATGCCGGCCCTTTGTAGTAGAATCCTTAGGAGAGCTGCAGTCAGCCAGCATCTCTCCCATGACAAAAACCCTCCACGCGGAGGGGTTGACGTCGGTTTGCACGGAGGTGGTCTTCTTTCCTCCACACTGCCACGGCACGAACGTACGACATCTCGGCAGCTTAGCATCTCTTGTGGCTCAATAGTAGAAGTGCGCAGTGTCTGGCTCCGAGCCGCAGGTTCCAAGAAGTTATGAGGGCATTTCAAGCTTTTTTCGGGTGTTTTAGAAAATTTTCTCGAATATTGCTCAAAACGTGTACAGTTCACCTCCGCACTGCCGTTCAGTCCGCAAAGTGCACGCTGATTGCGAAATCGTGCTGCGGCGCGGTTGCGAGCATCCTCAGACAAGGATGTGGGATCACCCGGGCGCTTTTCGCCTTTGGTGCCCAGGTGATCCCACCACCCGGGTGATCCCACATCCCTGTCTGAGGATACTCGCCACCGCCCCGCAGCACGATTTCGCAATCAGCGTGCACTTTGCGGACTGAACGGCAGTGCGGAAGTGAACTGTATGTAGTGGTAATCCAGGGTGGTGAACACGAATCTAGCTCGCTGGATATTTCACAAAGTTACTTTAGAGGACCAAGAGAAACTGACAGTGCATACCGATTCCGTAGGTGCGTTTACCGCTCTAAACACTTCCCTTGGTAGCGTCAGTCGTCACGTGGAGCATAAACCTAACCTTACTCAGCTTCTCGTCGAGTCATTGGTCTAAGAACGTATCATGTATTTAGATTCGTTGAAATACCAGCTTCTCTAATATTTCTCAGTAGTTGTTGGAAACGTTGATCAACTAAACACCGTACAAACTAGTTTTTTTAAAGGTGCTGTTGTCTGTGATTATGCAAAGCCGTATATCGGACAAGCCTAATATTGAGTTTAAATCCTTCAATTTCTTCAATTTTAGGATGTTGGCGCTTCGAGGTGGGAAGGACGTCTTTAAACCATCCCACGGCGTCTGTGCCACGATTTGTCCTGAAGGGCTTGAAGAAGGTGCGTATCCTGTATTTATGAGTTCTCGTTTAAAACCTATATTGTGTTTCAGTCCCGACTAATAAGAAACGCTGTCGGCAGTGCGCGGGCGAGTGCGTGCATAAATGCCCGGGAAATATAACCGTTGACAGCATGTCAAAGGTAACTGCTACGTACTGTAATTTGCGCTGAAACATTGTTCTTTTTTTCAAATATTTTGATTGCATTCCGAATGCACTTTGTGTTTTCGTGTCAGCAGTGACATATTCTGTTTTTCATTTTGTCCTTTTCCTACGTACATATTACTGCTATGCATGTAGTATCGCGGGGATTTTCTGATATTAAAGACTCTTGTTTATAGTTCCTTCGACGAGACGGGTAGTTCTATATTGCAGGCCATGCAACTGAAGCACTGCAGTGTTATCGAGGGATACCTGGAAGTGGAAATGCGTGTTGGAATGAGCGCTGTGGCTGCATCTCAACTCACTGATGTGTTCGGCAAGATCACCACTATTGATGGGTAATTGAATGAACAAAGTGTGCTCAAAATCTTTGAAAACTTGAAACGGATCTGATAATTTTCTTCATTGGGCATGTATTTGGAGGCGCCCTCATGTCAGACTAAGGAAAAGGGTGAGGTGGGAGCCAAAGCTAGTTTAGCTGATAGAACACAAACTCTTTGATCAGTAGATATTGGCACTGAAGAAAAATTGTCAGAATTTCGTTCCCTTTTCGATCATGGTCTTACAGCCTTTTCGGAACACGCAGATGTACGGGTTTTGTTGTGATCTAGAGCTGATTGAGTTTTTTGGTTTATTCGTTTGTGTTTTGCGCACCATTCGATTTAATCTCTTCATAATAGTTCAAAACTCATTTAGCCAGTCTGATTTCAAATAATATTCGTGATGTTTTCAGATATTTTGTCGTGCGCCTTTCGCCCTCGTTTGTAAATCTGCATATGTTTCGGAGTCTAACTCGTATTACTGGCCGTTCGCTATATCGTGATAAGTGAGTTTTCAGTGTGGTCGTAGGATTTGCCTACAAGCAGTGTTCACGACAAAAACCGTGCTGAAGCATGAAGAAAAATAAAAAAACGAAGATATGTTTTTTCCTCAGTTTCGAAACGTTTTCCATCGAGGACATTGTCTATACGCTTTCTAAACCTGCAGGCACTTGGGTTGACAGGTAATGGTCTTTCAGAACCTGTGGGGCCTTGAAACAGGTCATACTTGTAGCATGATTTGCGCGCTTTCGACTTCGAGAACTCATTCTCGGTTTTGCTTTACACCAGGGGCCGTACACCGTTCATCTCGGATCGGGAACGGAAAGGCTCCGCCCTGAGCTTCATTCAATCAATTTGATCTGAGGACGAATCAGGAACGTCCCCATCGCCATCTCTGACATTCGCGGACCGAAAACCAAACGGCCCAGAGGGTAGCATTGGGATTTTCATTTTTCCTACCTTTTTGGCTTTCACTTGTTTGAAATTTGCAGCTAGCATTGTGGAACGGCTTGAGAGGAAATTAATAGTTTTAGGCAGCGTTTCTCCTGTGTTGAGCCTCTTGTAAAGTCTTAGCTATTTTAGGTATGCTATGAGCATTTTCGAAAACTCTAACCTACAAAAGTTATTCCCCTCTGAGAATCATCTAGTCATCGATACCGGTTCAGTGCAAGTAAGTCGTTGTCGTGCGAAGATTGGAATCCATTGTTTCGAAATGTTGATTTCCTATTTCAGTTTCAAAACAATCGTATGTTGTGTTACTTCCGTATCAAGGAACTTATGACGAATATGGGTTCGGAGCATGAGATGTCAGAAGAGGATCAGAGCCTTAGTTACTACAGCAACGGCGATAAAGCGATCTGTTAGTCAATTTCTTAAATGAGTTTTTTTTTCAAGACTGGTTTATAGGGAAAGCGGACTGACAGCGATAACAAGAATTTGAGCTTGTTTTTCAAGAGAAAGTTCCAATCTTCTATCCGATAGCTTAGCGGGATCTTGAATATGCATACAGTCTGCACGGATACTCAGCGTTCCTTATGGTGCGTTGGCTCAAATTCGGTGCGCGTGTGTTATAACATATGCGGTCCGAGTTCGCGCCAACGCACAACAAGGAACGCAAAGTACCAGTGCGATCTGGGCCGACTGTACATCGTAATGGATGTTCTTAACGTGTTTTTGTCATTTTACGGCCTCGGATCAGGGCTCTGGGAATATGAAGTGGGGGGTATGGAAGCATCGTAGAATAGAGAACCGCATCTTCAAAGCATCTACCGCTGGGTCCGTGGCTTGCGTCCTCAAGAAAAAAAAAACATTTGAACTTCTACCGCGGCTGGCGCGGGCGGTTTGAATCTTACCAGCGGCTGACGGTATGGTGAGCTGATAAGCTGCGCTCTTCTCTCGCTTGAATCGATTAGCGGGCCGGCGCACGTGACCGCCGCGCCAGCCGCGGGTGTAATTTTTTTTCTTGAGGAAGCCAGCCACGGACGTAACTATATATATATGTTTGTGCTAACTCAAGTTTTCATTTTTATTCTGTGAGCCTTGATCTCATCGAGCTTAATTTGAATGGGAACCTTATTTCTGACGAATACGCGGGAAAGAATAGAAATAATAAGTCAGTTACCGCAGACGTGAGTGAACATGAAACCAGAGCACAACTGGTTTCTAGAAGACGTTTTGGTAGTGTTCGAATTCCACATGTAAATAGATAAAACTCCTTCCTGAGGTACGCCACTGCAAACGGGTTTGGAATCCGAAAAGGTTGACTTGACTCGGACAACAAACGATCTATGGTTCGAAAATGCTCTTTTCCATGCTATAATTCTAGGATGAATACCAACTTCTTAGGCAGAAATGGGAACCCAATGGGCAACGTCATAGTCACTCACCAATAGCATAGAAGCGGGGGTTAGTGACGCCGAGGTGCCAGGGTGCTCACACCAGTGCCCGGTTCTGCCACCTCCTCTACTTGGATGCGCTCTATCGATTACCTAGAGTCTAATGCGGGTCCATCACCCGGCAAGAGTGTGGGCCCTCTCACAAAAATTAAGCCATGGGTAGAGATCCAGCGTGTGTTCTTTCCATGCCCTATCGATTGACCTGGGAACACCTCGCTTTCATAATCCAAGGATTTCAGCGAGATCAAGTCCACTTGATCACTTCATCCGGCGGCGCAGTTACTCTATGCAAGATTGTGCGCCGTATACGGCGCGGGTTTGATTGAGGATTCAATGTGCCATGGTTAGAGGTTGCCCGGGTCATAAGGAACTGCGTTTCGAATCTCGATTAGGCTGACCGGGTGGCGAAAACCGAGCTCCGCCCCCAAAACTTGTCGCGGACACAACTGGCCACTATGATTTGCACTGAATTGCACCCAAAAAGTGACTGGTAGAGTGATTTTTTTCTGCCTGAGTTAGGCGAGCTTCGACATGATTTTGGAATGGGAGACCCTGTTGAAAGCCTCGGAAAGATTGTCTTAATTGTCGATGCGAAGCTGCTGTTTAACTATGAAAATTAAGAAATCGTTCTCAAAACCGCGGCACATCTATGGGTATGATGCAGAAAACTGCGAGTAGTCGGGAAATGGAAGTTACCCTCTTCGTATAAGGTTCTGACTCTCTTTAATAAGGGGAGGGGGGTGAGCAATTTTTTCTCAGGTATTTGTGGGGAAGCTTCCGAGGACAATAGACCTGATTTGGTCGTTATCACTTGGTCGAGGTCTCTCGAATTATGCACAACGATTGACGTTGGAAACAGTCGATTGCGGGGAGAAAAAAGGGAAGTTCTCCTCACGGTTGTTCCCTTGGCCATCCCCCCGAACATGATGAACGCGAAAACAAAGCCGCAGCGTATATGGTGATGCATACGGGCTAGTCGCGAGGTGGTCTCGCACTTCGCAAGTTGAGGGGGCAGATCTGCCACTCAAGGACTACGTAAGGCATCTCTGTCTGGATTTCAGAGGAATAAACTTCTCTATAACCTTTCGTCAGAAGTGAATATTTTTGGACCGACTGCAGTTTTTTAGGAACAGGAGACTGTCGAAAACAGCGAGTTCTAGCAGGCTGATTTTTGATCAATCATTGAACAATGGGAAGATCTGCAGTCGGAAGTTCGCGGGAAGACCTGCAGTCGGGAGAACAAGAGAACTCCTGCTGTTGGAACTTCCCCTACTACTCTGCTGTCGAGAGGTCCCCTTCGCCTCCCCCCAATTCGGGGGAAGTTCCCCAGTTGGTTCGAGGGAAGTTCTGCTGTCGTTCTCGGGAACTTCTCCACGAATATCTGAGTTTCAATAAAGAAACAGCTCCAGCAGTTTGGATTTGTGGCTGGATACGTACATAAAACCTATCTCGCTCTTAGGAATCTGGGAGGAGCAAGTAGCGGAGCTGGTGGTCATGGCAAAATAAAGCGGTGATGCGAAGGTGTTGACACGATAGGCTCGATAAGCCTTACTTCCCGTCTAGAAATGACTAGGATGACGATTTAGGTGAAGAGTCCTCGTTCAATCTAACCGTTGTTGAAAGTGGTGTGTCACAGACGGCGTTTACACTGAGATGGCCAGCGCTTAATACCTCGGACATCGATCACAGAAAGTTTCTCGGATATGACGTAAGTGCTGCTCCATCATTCGATCTCCGATTATAGTTGAACATGGAGTTGGGATAGGTAGTCAGAAATGTCACCCCATCACGCCAAGTTAGCCTAAAAATCTAACAATCAGTTGCTATCATTTTCTGTTATAAAAACCAGTGCTACAGTGGCATTGCTACTGGAAAGCCACAGTGTTTTTGTCTCGATGTCATTGGGAGCTCTACTTATAAGTATGCTTAGCGTCTTACTAAGACACAGAGTCCTCCATTTTGACCCCATAAGAACGCATTCCGAAACATTGTTTCATTTGTTTGTTTTCGAGAAGAGCGCTTCGAAATTGTTTTTCGACCTGGCTTCGAGCATTTGGTGTAAAAAAAAACTTTTCGTTTCTTGCTGCCTTTTCTAGATATGTTCAGCGCTTTATGAACTTATCGCGTTTCATTAATCAATACCTTGCTCTGACTTCATTTTTTATATTGTCAATCAATTGCTGTTCTTCTCTTCTTCCTACTTAGACATTGCATTAAAACAAATCATTTTTGATAGAATCGATGCACGCATTAAACTTTCCATTGTGTAGCTCCTTTATCATACCTGCTTGAAATATGAATATGGTTAGGTCCGTGGCTTGTTTCCTCTAGAAAAAACATTGAAAGTTAAACCGCGGCTGGCGCGGCGGTTTGAATTTAAGGTTTTTTTCTTGAGGAACTAGTCGCGGACCTAGGTACCGTATTTCCTGTTATTGAACATCCCCCCCCCCCCTCTATTTGAACCCCACCCCCTAATTGAACCCCCTGTTGGAGGAGGTTGAAAAATAGTACACCCGGGTGTTCATTTACAGGAAATACGGTATAAGTTGTTTGCGTATATATTGCTGGCCCTTTGCGCAGGGTCCAAATGCCAACTAGCATGGGTTTCGATTGATTATTCCCCCCCCCCGGCTAATCAGAATTTTTTTCGAAAAATTCTTTGATCCCCCTGTAGTGTATTACTCTAAAGGTTTCAGGCTAATCCAACATGATAACTTCTCAGGCTTAAAGTTTCTATCTCGCCGGGGAAATGGTGTAACCACTTCTTTCAATATTGCTTTCTAAAGTTTGAGTAGCGCTGCACTAATCTTTTTTTAGGAAAACCTTATGCAAGCACATTCTCGAAATTTTCTACATATAAACGTTTTGTCTAATTCAAAGGTTTGCAACCCCCGTTGGCAAGCTATCCAATCATAGTCGTCCCACCTTATGCTGGTGAAACTCAAGCATTTCTTCCTTGACGGGATTTTCCTACGGATTTTACTGGTAATCTGCGTTTCTTGCTGTATGTTGGCGCAGACGCGTTGCAAATTTCTTGTACTATACCTGCACCGAGTTTGAGGCAAAGCACAACAAGGAATGCAAAGTGTCGACTGTAAAGCCTAACTTGCTCGAATGAGTCCGGGCGGAGCAAGCAGCGGAGCGATCGGTCATGGCAAATGATAACAGTGATAAGGAGACTGACAGACATGATAAGCCATATACGCCTTACTTCGACCGGCTCAAAATGACGGAGCTAGGCTGTATATGGTCGAAAAACAGCTGATTCGTTCGTAATCACCGTTGTGAAGTGTGCGAGGCATTGTTGAATTGTGTTGTGGTTGTAAACCAAAAGCTACGCGTAAGCCAAAGTTTCCTTCACCATATTCAGCATGGTATGTGAGTATTTGAGATGGCACGACAATCCTATCGATTCCGAGCGCAAGATGTAGTTGGGGAAAATGATTACCTTATTTGGGATAGTACCAGTTTTTTAGGAGTACTGCGTAATCTATGGATAGCATTGAGTCATCACCGCCTAATGTTTTTCCAAAGACGATAGGCGCCAGAATGACACCCACAATTTGCTGTTTAGGAATGGAGTGGCGCCAGAAAGAAGACAAATAGGAATGGCGTGATTTGTAGGAGTATGAAATGGGCTGCGTCCAATTGAATTCGCTCATTGAAATCACGTGCAAGCGCTTCGTTGTGACAAGAATTAATTGTTGTTGTTGTCTTCTGACTAACGACTATCACGCACAGTGAAGTCCAAACTGGCAAAAAGACGTAGCGCTTTGGTATAAGAAAAGTTGCTCTTGGCTGGTAGCCACCTGATAAGAGGGGAATGTGTAGGAAAATCTGTCGATGTCCTGATTGGTGTTCCATAGCAAGGCGCTATGGAATCGGTTTCTCATGGGGAAGGGGAAGCGATGTATTGTTTTGCACTCGTGGTGTATTATCGCCCCTTTATTTGTCACCTCATCGTGGTGAAAGGGTGAGCATTGATGATCAAGATTCGTCCTGTGAAATGGCGAACGACACAAACGGTCACGCAGTTCGACGTAGCATTAGTTTTACTAATGTGAGAACGGGCGGCTCCCGGTAGCACCGGCTCTGCACTCTCGTAGTAATTAGACCATTAACCTGGCTTCTAATATTCGCTATTATGATGAACCCGACCTGAAATCGGATATGTTGTCCCACGACGCCCAGAGATGCCGCACCGAGGACGGGCGAGGAACAGGACGGGCGTCACTGGAAACCCCCACACCCAACGCGGACAATCTGCACGTACAACTGTCGAACAGCCGCATCGGACGCAGACCTCAGAGATCTCCTACATCAGTCTAGAAAAATTAAGTATGAAGTTATTTGCTTGCAGGAAAACAAGTGAAAGAAGCGTATCCGAGGAAGACGGATCAAGGAGAACTGATCGTAGTGGGACAGAAGGTTGCTGCTAAGAATATTGGAGGAGTCGGCTTCCTTGTTCATCCTGGACTTTAGCCCGTCGTCCACTCGCACGAAATTCTGGGTCCCCGTTTAGCTGTGCTACGATTGAGGACTGAGCAGAAGACCCTTATCTCCATCGTGAACTGCTATGCCCTAACAGATGTAGCCGAAGATTAGCAGAAAGATAACTTTTACTGTGAACTTGAGGCAGTAATGAGAAGGGAAAAGTCTTACTACAAGTTCATTTGTGGAGACTTCAATGCAACTCTGGGCAAGGCAAATGACGGCAGTTAGAGGCTTGGTCAACACGGAAACGGCATCAGAAACAGCAGCGGTGTTCGCATGCTGGATCTACCGTCATCTTGCAACTTGTTCCACGGCAATTCCCTTTTTGAGAAGAAACAACACAGGAGATGGACATGGGAGAGCCCCAACGGACAGACACACTCGGAGCTAGACCATGTGCTGACAAATCGAAGGTGGAGTCTAATCGATACTGGCGTGGTGCCGTCCATTGACTGTGGATCCGATCATCGACTGCTTCGAGCAAAGACTCGCCTAAATAATCGAATCTTCAAAAGGGATACACATCGACGCGCCCCTATTCGTTTTCCCCGGTACAACGAAGCTGTAGTGGAAGCAGCGATTAACGGCTATCCCTGGAGGTTGGCGGATGACCCCGCAACAGATTTTGAGGAGCTCGTTAAAGGTTTACTTCAACGTGGGAAGGTTTCAGTGGAAGGTCGACAGCCCGGAAAGGAGAGGTTGATTCTACGGCTCTGGAACTTCTTAAACGCCGCGGTTAAATGAGAAGAGATCCAATTATATCGCATCTGGAAAACACTGTCGTTAATAAGGCTTGTCGCTCAGCAGTAAAGGAGTCTATCAGGCAGCACCGTAAAAGTAAGTTACTCTCGGCCGCAGCTCAAGGACGGAGTCTAACACGTTGTCGGTACAATCTCGCGGACTACCATGCCGTAACGACTTACGGAGCGCATAGTTACAGACTTCTATACGGATCTCTATAGTTCAACAACTGGTTCTACGATGTCATTCTCCTGCGGCAGATCCTATTCTCTCATCTGAAGTCAAGAATGTTTTGCGGTCGCTTAAGAAAGGAACAACTTCTGGTCTTGATGGCATTTCTGCAGACTTGCTGGGAGCAGAAGGCGAAGCCACGTGCAAATTACTTGCTGAACAATTCAGCTCCTATCTCGAAGCTCGGTCCATACCAGATCATTGAAAAGGCTCCAGAACAGTGTTGATTTTCAAGATTGAGAGGATATCGGAACCAGGGCTGTGCGGAAATCTTTTCCGAGCTAAAAGGAAACGGAAGAAAAATGGCCAAAAATTACCTGAAATGGAAATCCGGAAACGGAAGAGACAGAAAAAATTTGGGTTACCTCATTCTCACGCTTCGTCGCTTCTCATTGTAGCTTTCATTCATGATCGAGGTTTTTCGTGGGGTCGAAATTTCAAAATCTCAAACTCCGTGAATGATCTCAGCTAAGCTCATGTATTCGTTTGAACACAAGAGTCAGATGTGAATTTCAGAGTCTCATGGTACTCTCAAAAAGCCTTGCCTAGACCCACTACCATAGATCGTGTGGCACTATTTTATTCCGTTTCTGGACCCAAAAACTCGGAAACGGAAGCGGAACGGAACAGCCCAAAAACCCCCGGAAATACGGAAACGGAACAGTTCCGCACAGCCCTGATCGGAACCGATCGTCCCATCGCTCTACTGTCGATTCCATACAGGGTCTTTACCAAGATTATACTCAATCGTTTGGAGGTTACTATCAGGGATGTGCGTAATTACGACTAACGACTAACGGGCTTTTTGGGTGTTACGACTAACGACTAACGAAATTTAAATTATTTTCGTAAGCAATCCCAAAATTCGTTAGAAAGTCAATAGTCATTCGATTCGCGCTCCAACCCAAGTCTCACACCAGGACACCAGGATTGATACATAATGCACTGTTGGTTGTTCTAGGTGAATGGTACAAAATACCATAGCCTTCAGTATTTATTATTTCTACTGGCACTGCTTCGCAGTTCTGAACCCCCCCCCCATTGTGACACATCAACCCAACGTTGGTCCGCAGCAGCGCTTCTGCGACTTCGCGTCGGTCGCGCACGACTCTATAGTAGGCTCGCTGAACCAGTCCCGAAACATTGCCTGCTCCAGCGGAGTTTTTTTTACACAGGGCACTATCAGAGGTGATAATATGGGGCGGTGCCTGCAGGCCACAGCTGCCCAATGACGGCACCTGTATCTGATGATTGGATTGTAAAGGGAGCCGTCTTTCGATTTTCAGTCATAAATTCGAGATATGAGGTTTCTATAAAGTGGCGCTGGGACCTCTCAGTGTGTGAAAATTTCACTTGGGTGCTAATTTCTTCCGAATCTTCCCCACTAAGGGAACAAGCTCTAAACCACGCAAGCGCTCGGATCGCGACCAGTGATGTGCGTAATTACGACTAACGACTAACGAATTTAACGACTAACGGGCTTTTTGGGTGTTACGACTAACGACTAACGAAAATAAAATTTTTTTCGTAAGCAATCCCAATATTCGTTAGAAAGCCAATGGTAATTCAAATCGCGCTCCAACCGGAGCCTTACACCAGGATTGATACCCTGTTGGTTGTTCTAGGTGAATGGTACAAAATAGCCATAGCCTTCAGTATTTATTAGATCTACTGACACTGCTTCGCAGTTCTGGAACCCCCACATTAAAGCCCCACTCGAACTCTACGCAAGGTTAGGCGCGGCGTTTATGCGACTTCGCGTCGGTCTCGCTACTTTATGGTAGGCTCACTGAACCGGTTCCGGCACTGACCGGCTCCAGCGGAGATTTTTGCAGAGGACACTATCAGAGGTGATAATATGGAGCAAAGCCTGCAGGCAACAACTGCCCAACGACGGGAACTGTATCTGATGATTGGATTGTAAAGGGTGCCGCCCTTCGACTTTCAGTCATAAATTCGAGATATGGGGTTTCTATAAAGTGGCGCTGGGACCTCTCAGTGTGTGAAAATTTCACTTGGGTGCTAATTTCTTCCGAATCTTCCCCACTAAGGGAACAAGCTCTAAACCACGCAAGCGCTCGGATCGCGACCAGGGATGTGCGTAATTACGACTAACGACTAACGAATTTAACGACTAACGGGCTTTTTGGGTGTTACGACTAACGACTAACGAAAATAAAATTTTTTTCGTAAGCAATCCCAATATTCGTTAGAAAGCCAATGGTCATTCAAATCGCGCTCCAACCGGAGCCTTACACCAGGATTGATACCCTGTTGGTTGTTTTAGGTGAATGGTACAAAATAGCCATAGCCTTCAGTATGTATTAGATCTACTGACACTGCTTCGCAGTTCTGGAACCCCCACATTAAAGCCCCACTCGAACTCTATGCAAGGTTAGGCGCAGCGTTTATGCGACTTCGCGTCGGTCTCGCTACTTTATGGTAGGCTCACTGAACCGGTTCCGGCACTGACCGGCTCCAGCGGAGATTTTGCAGAGGACACCATCAGAGGTGATAATATGGAGCAAAGCCTGCAGGCAACAACTGCCCAACGACGGGAACTGTATCTGATGATTGGATTGTAAAGGGTTCCGCCCTTCGACTTTCAGTCATAAATTCGAGATATGGGGTTTCTATGAAGTGGTGCTGGGACCTCTCAGGGGTAAAATTTTAACTTGGGCGCTAATTTCTTCTGACCTTTCCCCATTATGGGAACAAGCTCACGCAAGCGCTCGGATCGCTACGCGAAGCACAAATAGTGCAAAGTCGGTGCAATTCTCAGTGTTGTCACCACCAGGTAGATCGCAAATAACGTCATATAACGCAGAAAAGAAATTTAGCGCTGGAAAAAAAACAGAGTTAAAGATTTCCTCGGTTTCCTATACTGTTTCTTTTCTTACCGAGAAATGACAAAAACCGATAAACACACACTCTCGAGTATTAGGCTTTCGTGCATATTTTGAATTATGCATACGTAAGTCTGCAGTTTGAAGTAGGTTCTCTAACAAGGAATGATTCGTGTCTTTGATGGCCATGAATGTTTTGGAAAACATACATCTCTTCATGCTTTTCTTTTTTTCTATTCATAAGGGCTTTTTTTGCCTCAACTGTGCTTGTTTTCAAAGCCTAGGTTTTTAACGACTAACGACTAAAGAGGGTTTTGGCCGGTTGAACGACTAACGACTAACGAATTACAAAATTTCTATTACGCACATCCCTGATCGCGACCCTGAGCAAAATTAGTGCGAAGTCGGTGCGAATCTCCGTGCTGTCACCATCGTGTAGATTTAAAATATCATCATATAGCGCAGAATAGCAAATTTTGCACTGAAAAAAAAATCAAAGAGTTTGAAATTTTCTCGGTTTCCCATATTGTCCTTTTTCTTACCGAAAAAATGACAAAAATCGATGAACACATACTCTCGAGTATAAGCGCCGTCCTGCCATGGTTGATCGTCGCCCGGTATGCCTACAAAAATACGTTCAGGTACTCTTTCGGAATATACGACTCACTCTGGTAAAAAGGTGTTCGCATGCTGCTACGGGATCATTTCCTGAGGCTTTTAAGCCTATTTTCAATTATGTATATTAAGGTTTGCAGTTTGAACTAGGTTCTCTAACAAGGAATGATTTATGTCTTCAACGACCATGAATGTTTTGGAAAACATACATCTCTTCATGCCTTCCTTTTTTCAAATCATAAGGGCTTTTTTCTGCCTCATCTGGGCTTGTTTTCAAAGCCTAGATTTTTAACGACTAACGAGGGTTTTGGCCGGTTGAACGACTAACGAATTACAAAATTTCTATTACGCACATCCCTGGTTACTATGGATGCATACCAACCAGTAGAACAAGCCGGGTTTAGAAAAGGTTTCTGTTGTATGGATCACATTCACACCGTATCTCAATTGATCGAGCGATGTCGGGAATACAAAATGTCGTTGTGCTTCATCTTTGTCGATTACAAGAAAGCATTCGATTCGATGGTGACAAATGCAGTGCTCAACGCTTTGTTACACGCCGGAGAAGAGCCCTCCCATGTAAATACAGTTGACCGCAATGTTAAAAGGACATTGTGCGGTTGCGGACTCGCACTAAATTACGGTAGAATCTGGCACTTTGCCAAATTTCGTCATCGATCGGCGCCAACCGTCGTCTCTCTGCTCACGACAATATCAGCTGTGGCGCCGATCGATGACGAAATCTGGCAAAGTGCCAGATTCTACCGTAGTTTTGGTGCGAGTCCGCAACCGCACCATGTCCTTTTAACATTGCGGTCAACTGCATACTGGAGCAGTTTAACTCAGGAACATCCACAACTATTCAGTTGTTCGAACGCAAGCTGCAAATTCCAATTGAGAAGTGGGTCCGGCAAGGTGACACAATTTCACCGAAGCTTTTCACGTCTGCCCTCCAATATGTAATGTATCGACTCGAGTTGGACGACAAAGGCTTGAATATCGGTGGAAAGAAGCTCTCGAATTGGTGGTTCGCAGACGGCATTGTGCTGATCAGCGACAACACGACGGAGATGACTGAGATGCTGAGGGAGTTAGATGGCGTAGGCAAGACGATTGGTCTAGTGTTGAACGTTAAGAAAGCTCAGACGATGGCGAATCAGTGGCGCGGTGATGGGCTAGTCTACCTCGGCGAAAACCAACTGGACAAAGTCGACAGCTACGTGTACCTCGGTCGACGAAGAAGAGGAGCCTGGGCACAATTCGAGAGGTGACCAATGAGATCCAGGATGTTAAGCTGCGGGCTCACCTCTTTAACTCCACTGTGCTGCCAGCTCTTTGCTATGGTACCGAAACATGGGCTCACAAGAAGGGCACCTCTGTCGCCATGAGGACTGCACACAGGGCATTGGAGGGATGTCTTCTGAATACGAATCGACGGAGGCAGTGGCAGCAATTATAGAGCAGTCAGGAGCTTCGGAAGGAGTCTGCTATCCGAGACGCGTTGTCCCATATCGAGTCCGCGAAACACAGATGGGCAGGACACGTTGTACGCTGAAACGACGATAGATGGAGCACCAGGATCACGTACTGGTATCCACAAGGCGCTAAAAGAATTCTTGGCCGCCCTGCAACGCGTTGGGCTGACACATTTGACAAGTCATTCAAACGAGGAGGCCTACTACATCGGATGACTGTTGCAATTTTTAGGAAATCCTGTAGCGAATGTGGCCCACATCGAGAAGACCACCGATGAAGATGGACCATCAAGGTATCAAGGCGTACCATCGACATTTGAAATAAGTCATATCACGAGGACATGGAGAGAAGCTAGCATGAAGCATATCAGAATATGTATTCACATTAAGTGCAGCATGGGCGCAGGAAATCACAGTATTTTTTGAGCTCACAGGGAAACCATTCCATATGAAATGTACTTTTCTAGAACCATTTTCGGACGAAACGTCCAAATATGCCCGTCGCAGCTACCTAGACCCACTCTGAAAGAAGTTATGAGCGTTTTTAAAGCTTCGCGGCAAGGTGGGGGTACCCCCCCCATGGAAATTTTGAAGGCACAGTACACCCTCAGATTTGAATTTTGAGATTTTCGTGTAATTGTGTAGAAGACCCTTCCTGTATAACACTTGCCAAATGCAAGATCTCAATTCCTCCAAATGAGCGAGATATAAGCGACCACCACAGGCCCTCCCCCCCTCCTGATTTTCGAACTGAATAGCGGCTAGATGGATGGGTGATTCTCAACCGAGTCGTCGTTCTTCACTCCCTTTCCCATCTATCTCCTCATTCTGTTTTGCTCTCATGCCGCGACTACGAATCAAGAGAAATACAGGCCTGAGACACCTCGTCCACCAAATTTTTGCCCCGAAAATACAGGCGATTTCAAGGAGCCATATCTATGTTCATAGGGGGTCTCGGACGATTTCAGAAATACCATTGTGATCAAAGTGTGACCCTCTCCAAGATAAGGGTATGACCTAAGAAATAATTTCCTGGGTGTCCTGTGCCCTTAAGGTGTTTTAAAATTTTTCTATGGATTTTGCTAAAAAACATGTATGTAGAGGTAATCTGGAGTGCTGAACACGAATCTGGGGTTCGCTTGTCGAAGTTTCGAGGTTTGCTGTAGGTTACGGTAGGCAACATGCCATTTAGGAGGCAAAACCTACTTTAATAATTCGAGAATCGACAAATGGACATCGAATTCGTATTCAGCACCCCAAATAACCCCTACATAGAAACTTTGAGACAAATCTGAGACTTTGACCAAGCTACCATATACCCATTCTAATCTACCGTGAGCTGTCAAAATCGATAAACTGACATCAGATTCGTGTTTTAGCGCTCCAAATAACCCCCAGACGAACGATTTGAGCCACATCTGTCGCCACATTCCGGAAATCGTCAAAAGCCGATTTTGCCGTCAATTTTTTCTGCTGGTAGGAAGCTTTGAACAAATTTGGTCGAAAACTTCGGAAAAACGACAAATGAACCTCAGATTCGTGCTCAACACCCCAAATAACTACCCCAGGGCGAGTTTTAAGTCAAATCTGGATTATTTTTCTAAAACCCTTCGAGAGCCCTTTAATTGGTATAAATAAACGCCCAACCGAAAATCCGTACAAGTTCAAAACGCTTTCAGTCTGCGCGAAATTCGGAAAATGTTCCTTCACCCAAACTTCGCCTTGGGGGGTAGTTTGAGGTGCTGAACACGATTATGAGGTCCGTTTCCGGATTTTCGTAGAAATAATGCGCTTTTTGGAGAGTACAATAGGTACCAAAATCAAAAAAAAAAGACGCTCATAACTTCTTTCAGAGTGGGTCTAGGCAGCTGCGATGGGCATATTCGGACTTTTCGTCCGAAAATGGTTCTAGAAAAGTACATTTCATTTGGAATGGTTACCATGACTATCATTCACAAAGTTTCGTACCGTCATGTTCCATCCCTATTGACTCCCTCCTTCGTCCTCCTGAAGCGTCCTGGAGACTAAATAGGTTGAGTTGTGTGTCGGACATCTGACGCTTCGGCGTAGAGTGCGATTCGACGATCAAATAGTTTGTGTAAGGTTTCACATACTCCTTGTGACTAACTCTTCTCAACAGTTTCAGAATTTTGTGATTTCCTGTGGTAATTTCTCCTCGTTAAGGTGGCCTACCTACGCAAGAACATGAAAATGAATTTATGGGTTTGATTTTCAATACCGTGCGGTTGTTTCGGCAAACGAAAATCGGGAAGTCGCTTGAAATCACCTTTAACAATAAATTCCCGTTTGATGAGTATTGGTAAAGCGCAATAAGGGCTCTTTCTATTATGCAAAGTCTTACGGTCTAGGGATCCGCAGCTACTGACCAAAGCATATAAAATTAATGTAAGTTCTCATGGTGAAGAATGGGACCTGTGTTTTTGCACCGCCTAAGCGGAAGTTAATTGAAAAGATTGAAAGGGTGCAAAATTGCTTTAGGAGGAAAGTGTTCATAGAAGCATTTGGATTTTCTTCCAGCCCAATTCCTAGGAGCTACCTTAGTAACAAGAGGTTGCACTTGGACACCCTTGCTCTACGTAGTTGGAAAAATGATGTGTTCCTGGTTTTTAGAATGGTAGATGGGCTTGTCGGTTTGAAAGTATCTGAGTTTTTTTTTACGATGATACGTTCGAATACAAGAGGCAAAGGTTCCAACCCAACCTTCGTAGGCCTCGTTCTCAAATTAGGCGACATTTCCTATTCGTGCGGGATTGGACGACCTATGCTAAGAGTAGGGTACGGCACGAGGTGTGGAGAGGGCTAAATTTACTCAGACCCCCCTCCAAGAGCAAACTTTTGGCGATTTTCTCAGACCCCTTCCCAGGAGCGTTATTTGTCTGTTTTTGTTGTAAAATTGAAAGAAGAGGAATACCTGATTCCAAACGATGTATAATTTAAAGAAGAACAACCATTTGGAAAACAAGACATTAACTGTGAATTAGATCACGGACGAGGCTTTTCTTGACGGATTACATGAAGTTGCTTGCGTTGGAAAATAACTTATCTTCTGTTTCCCAGGGAAATTTATTTTCGTTCATCGCGTGCGTCTGCGCGCGTATGCTGCGTTCTCCCCACACTTTCTCGCTGTCTCTACCTTCGCTCCGCACAAGCGCGCGAGGGAACAGAGTAAATTTGGCTCGGAACCAGGGGATAGCTGTAGTGAACGGTTTTGTTATAGTGAAGGCTCTCCTAATATTAAATATAAGACACATAGGTTTGGACGTGTATCCAGAAATTGTGGATGATTC
This sequence comes from Aplectana chamaeleonis, assembly GCA_029168955.1. NCBI lineage: Eukaryota > Metazoa > Nematoda > Chromadorea > Rhabditida > Cosmocercidae > Aplectana > Aplectana chamaeleonis. The sequence continues at coordinate 116,821 of JAPDOI010001220.1, forward strand.
CGGGTATGAAGCTATGTGGTGGAAGAGAAGAGCGGAGAAGATGAAGTGATTGGCAAAGGCCAAGAATACGAGATGTATTGAAAAAATTAATATGTTTTCAAATTAATATGAGTTCGCAAATTTATTTTGCAAGTCCAAGAAGAACAGGTCACTTTAGATGTATGGACTGCTAGTTGGAAAGAGCGTCATATAATCTGGTTACATTGCTAATTTCACTCTCCGAAACCCACACATACACGAAACACACGACACGGGTACGATCCCGAAAAGGGCTTAATTTTTGCAAGACGTTAGACCTCACATTTTTTGCAAAGGAAGGGTCACGAAAGTATGATAGTCGGGTCGAGAGTGGTAGATTTACACTATATACAAACTTTCACCGTCTATGATGGACGCTGAAAGGCGCTACACTGTTTGGTCCATACCTGCTGCAGGTGTGGTCCCGCTGGAAGACCCCATTCTTGAAATGTAGGAGTCACGAGAGTAGCATACTTTAGTCCAGCGTAGTCGATTTATCCGGTATACTCACTTTCACCATTCAACGTGGATGCTGCACACCGCTACAGTATCGGGCCTCACACTTCTCTCAGGTGTGGTTCCGCCGAAAAGGGGCATTTTTAATTTAGGTGTCCCGAGAGTAAGATATTTGTCCAGCGTGGTGGATTTACTCTGTATACAGTATTGTACCGTCTCAGTGTAACGCTGCATAGATGGCGGAACAAGGTAAAAAAACGTCGAAGTCCACAAACCTGAAGTAGGGTTTTAAAACAGCTGCAACCTAAGTTCCAAATGAGCTACCCGAAGTTTGAGCGGAACTAAGAAACTAGGGTTGTAACTCTACAGAATTAAACCCTAACCGACCCAAGAAGTTGCCATCCAGAAAAATTGAGTTGGTGTAGACTTTTGATGTTTTGAGCACAAAAGTCCACACCTAAATCCGCTGGCTAGGTGTGGGCTTTCATGCTCAAAACATCAAAAGTCCACACCTAATAAACTTTTTTGTAGGGCGTCTTCTGGGAGCGGGTAAGGTTTCACTCTGTAGGGTCACAAACGTAGTTTCTTAGTTTTGCTCAAACCCCGGGTAGCCATTTTGAACTTCTGTTACAGCTGTTTTGAAACCCCCATTTTCAAGTTTGTTGACTTCGACGTTTTTTACCTTGTTCCGATACCTATGTAGTATAGTTGTGCAATTTAGAAAAAAAATGTCGAACGAACGAACTTTGAAAATTTTCGTTCGAAAAGTTTTCGAATGAACGAAAAATGAAAAAAAAATCGCTCGAAAAAAATTTCGAACGAACGAAATTTGAAAAGAAATCGTTCGACGAAATTTCGAACGAAAGAAATTTGAAAAAATTTCGTTCGACGCATTTTCGAACGAACGAAAAAAAATTTCGAAAAATCTTTCGAAAATTTTGTTCGTGTACAACTATACTGTGCAGCAATCTTCGGCGTTACACTGAGACGGTGTGAGATTGTCTGTAGAGAAAATCGACCACGTTGGACTAAAATATCCTACTCTTGTGACACCTAAATCTCAAAAATGCCCCTTTTCCGCGGGACCACACCTGAGAAAATTGTGAGTTCTGATACTGTAGCGGTGTTCAGCATCCACGTTGTATGGTGAAAGTGAGGATAGCGGGTAAATCGACCACGCTGGACTCAAATATACTACTCTCGTGGCTCATAGTTTTCAAAAATGTCCCCTTTCTGCGGGACCACACCTGAGAAAATTGTGAGTTCTGATACTGTAGCGGTGTTCAGCATCCACGTTGTATGGTGAAAGTGAGGATAGCGGGTAAATCGACCACGCTGGACTCAAATATACTACTCTCGTGGCTCCTAGTTTTCAAAATTGCCGACTTCCGGCGGGATCACACTTGAGAAAAGTGTGAGCCCAGGCAGTGTAGCTGTTTTCGGAGTTCCTATGATGCTGTTAAAGTTTGTAGATAGGGTAAATCTGCTTTTCTCGACTCGACTATCCTACTTTCGTGACCCTTAGTTTGCAAAAAAAATGCTAAGTCTAACGTTTTGCAAAATCTAAGCACCATGCAGGATCGAATCCGTGTCGTGTGTCTCGTGTATGAGTGGGTTTCGGAGAATGAAATTCGCAACGCAACCAGAATGGATGACGCTCTTTCCAACTAGCAAGTGGTTGTGCCATCTCTGGTCTGGCTGAAGTTCAAGCACCTATTTTTGTATCTAACCATTTATTAGTGTGTCTTTCCATACATTTAAAGTGGCCTGTTCTTCCCTGAAAACATTTTTTTCTTCAATACATCTCGTCGTCTTCGCGTTTGCCGATCAATTCATCGCATCCACTCTTCTCTTCCGCCGCGTCCCGTAGCTTATAGTCTAAACTTACTTACACTTTAATACACAACTATCCTGGATACACGCTCAGAACCCCTAGGTGACTTGGATTTAACCGTAAGAGAACCTTTACTATAATTTTAACCTTCACGAAAACTTGATTACAGCAAGGTTTCATGTTAATTGGACGGAATTATCGAGCTCTTCGCCAAAAAAAAAGAATTTCAAACAGTGTCCTTACCCCCAGTCAGAATGGTTCACTTGGTTTCCCGGTGGAGCTCAGACCCCCCTCCCTCCACCATTACGCAGCTCAGACCCCCCTCCCAGCCACGTCGAGGGTTCTGTCATAGGTTGAGAAACTGGGCGACCAGTCACGGATTCGTCCATAAGTCCATTACGGTCATCATGGTGGGTCTCTCCGGACATTTGAAAAGGTGTGCAGTATCATGGCCCGAGGCAGCCACGAAAGGCATCAGAGCACACACTAGTAAAAGTAAGGGTGAATCTGCCTGTGATCCTGATAAATGTGTCTGCTACCCCTTCAACTACCTACTGTCCACCGCTTCACCTACTTCGTATAGTCTACAGCAACGCAAGTAGGACCTGGTGAGGTTGCGGACTCGTCCTAACATACGGTAGTCTGTTTGTGGTATCACTCATTTTTCCGAAGCAGCTGTGATAAATCAGTGAGTTTGTGTTTTCACCCATATGACTATAGTGGAGTCCACCAAGAGTGTCTCATTTACTTATCAATAAGAAGCGGTCGGCTGGAGATCAATGTGCATGAATCCCATACCAGCACGCTCGATACCGATTGAGCGAGAGCGTTTGTGCTGCAACGAGATTCATGTTCATTGATCTCCAATCGACCACTTCTCATTGATAAGTAAATGAGACACTCTTGGTGGACTCCACTATACATCTGTGGAAGCAATGAAAACAGGTGAAAATGTGAGAGTGGAAACAAAAACTTACCGACCAATCTCAGTTATTTCGAAAAAATGAGTGATAACACAATCAGACTACCGTATGTTAGTTAGCACGAGTCCGCAACCGCACCATGTCCTTTTAACATTGCGGTGAACTATACATATTAAGCGCTTTCAGTATTTGACGGCTAACACCCGTTTCATACTTTGCGATAGCGGCGAATGCCGCGGAATATCAGCAGAAACTGATAATTTCTACTGATAATCGCTGCATTTGCCGCTCTCGCAAAGTATGATGAAGGTGTAACCGCACTTAAAGGCACAGAACACCCTCAGATATGAATTTGGTGATTTTCAATCATTTGTGTAGTATCCCCCTCCTGTATAACGCAAGCCAAGTGCGAGATCTCAATTCCTTCAAATAAGCGAGATATAAGAGACCACCACGGGCCCTACCCCCTTCATTCACCACCACCATGGGCCTCACCGCCTTCCTGATTTTCTAACTCAGTAGCAACCAGATGCATTGATGAACTGCAACCGCGTCGTCACTCTCAACTTCCTCGCTGGTCTGTCTCTTCCTCACGATTCGTTCTCGCGCAACGACTGCGAATGAAGAGAAAAACAGGCCTGAGACAACTCGTCCACAAAATTTCCGAAGTCAAAAAATAGGGAATTTTTGAATGGCCAGAACTCCGTTGTTCTCAGAGACACCCCTTTGATCGGCGTGTGATTTTCTCCAAGATGAGCATAACCTCTAAAAAATCTTTTTTTGGGGTGTCCTGTGCTTCGAATGGGTAATTACGCACTTCATTGCTGCTTAGGCACACGATAAATTTGATATTTAAACATGAATTTTCATTTCTTATTTCTTTCGGAGAGGTAGCTGTGGAATGTTTTTTTAATGAATCCACTTACTTTACTTTGGGTTAGGAAGATGACCAGAGTGAAGATATCCGTAATCGTTATCTCAATTGGTAGGATATTATACTACCCTGGTTTTGTTTCAGATCCTTTATAAAGAGGTTGCATGGGAAGACCCGAACTTGTCTATTGATGACGACAGATCCTCATGCCAAGATACAGATTCGTGGTACTATCACTTCGAAGGGGTACGCGATTGGAGTCATAGTTAAAGCTGGTGGAAATAATTTTTTTCTATCATTGAATCGTTAATTTTTAGGTGCACGATAATATTGAACGCATAAATGGTACTGGACCAGAGTACGTCACTGCAATGATTGGAAATAGTCACATAAAACCTCATACGCTGTGAGATTTTTGTCAATCACGTCTCTTTGAACTGGAGTGAAAATTTAGCAAACAAGGGAAGTACACAAAGCGTAGATCGCATCTGCGAAAATGAATTGTGTGGTCAGTGTCTCTCGGGCACCTTTAGTAAATCTGCAGTATCTCGTCCCAAGCTATTGATTCCAAGAAGTTATAAGCGTTTTTGAAGCTTCGCGAAAAGGTATGGGTACCCATGAGGCAATTTAGAGGTGTCTGAAAATGTTTCGGATTTGGCTGAAAACTTGTACGTAACGGTTATTTAGGGAGCTGAAAACCAATCTGGGTTCCGTTTGTCGAAATTCCGAGGTTTACTGTAGGTTGCGGTAGGTACAAGGTCATTTAGGGGTAAAACCTACTATACTATTTCGAAAATCGACAAGTGGACGGTAAATTTCGTATTCAGCACATTGAATAATCCCCACATACAAATTTTGAGTCGAATCTGAGACTTTGACCAAACTACCGTATACTTAGCGTAATCTACCGTTATTTGCCAAAAATCCACACAGGAACCTCAGATTCGTGTTAAAGGCAGCAGACACGCTCAAAAATGATATCAATTTTATGGATTAAACTGAAGGTCTGAAGCTGTTAGTATTCAGAAATAACGAAAAAGACGAAAACAAATCGACGGAAATTAAGATATAACGGTACGTTCTATATTGGCCCAGAAATGGACGAGTTGTACGGCACTGGCTGAACTAGCGGAGCTAGCAACAAGTTTGTTGGGATAACGACGCTAATGTACTCGTACGGCCCTTTCTGGAACGCTTACGCCATTAGAAGTCAAAAAGTAATCTAAAGTGGCCGCAATCGAGCATTGAATACCTGTATGGAGGGGCGGAGCCCGTATCGATGGGCGGAGCAAGGATGATTTCGTGACTAAGGCTCAAATACGGTCATTTGGACTCGTTTTTAACGCTTGCAACTTCGTGAGGGCTCTTCTAGGGCCTGCACGACCCCACTAATGCAGTTATCTCAACAACTTTTTCCAGCGTGTCACTCCAAGTAACCCTTCGAGAAGTTTGAGCCTTATCTATCGTAGCGTTCCGGAATTCGAAAGACGCGTTTTGTCCTCAAAAGTTTTTCCCGCGTTGAACGAATTAAGTCGAAAACTTCGAGAAATCGAATTATAAACCTCCGATTCGTGATTAGCAACCCAAATAAGCCCTTTGAAGAATTTTAAGTCAAATTTGGAGCATTTTTGCTGAACGCCTTCCCTAATTGTTATAAGTAAAGGCTCAACCGAAAAACCGTACAAGTGCGAAGCGCTACCAGTCTGCGCAAAGTTATGAAAATGTACTTTCACACTTTGCTAGGGGGGTAGTTTTGGGCGCACATTTATGTGGTCCGTTTCCATATTCTGGAAAGATCGCTGCGCATGTCGGCGCAGTGGTAGAAACAAAAAACGACGGTCTTAGGTTCATAACTTCTCGGAACCAGCCGATCGGGACGGGGTACTTCACAGTTTTACTATAGATGCCCAAGAGATCCTAACATTACTATTCGTTTCCCCAGATGCGACCTACGCTTTAAATACTTCCCTTGTAAGAGAGTAACTGCAGATCACGAAATTGAAGATATTGCCTATCTGGATTAGCGAAAATGTATGAGAATACATGTAGATGGTGTGTATTCCAGATACGCGGTCTATGTTACGACAAAGATGGTCCGTCATCAAGGTGCCCGAAATGCAGTCTCAAATATCGCTTTCGTCCGTACCCGTTTCGCGATTCCGGATCCACCACGTATCGTAAAAGCCGAAGCACTAGGAACGGAGGAAATTCAGTGAGTTCCATTTGTCACGAAGTGCAAGCTGAGCTAGTACAGGTCACCAATGATCCTGAAAATGTCAGGTTACTTTGAAGTTCTTGAGCGCTCATCACGAATCTGGATTGGAGAATTCTCAGAGTTCAAGTCAAACTTAAGCAAAACAAAAGTGCCGAGGTAATTTGCAACTAGGCTTAATCCTTACTAGTTCCGGGTGGAGGTCCTTAGCTGCAACGTAAACATCCGTCAAAGCTAGAATTCTCTTCAATTGATCAGCTGCCCCATTTATTTGTTGACTTACTTGTTTATCTATTTAATTGTGGGGTTATGATGCAAAGACATACGTGAGAGATAAAATACATTGGTCAATATGAATATGACATAAGAATGAATATATTCTACATCATGTAATTCCCTTAACTATTGCAACCACATTTTGTACAATAAACAAATGCTCCACACCTGAAAATCATGAACTTTTCGCCCTCTCCTTGTAATGCGTGCACGTTTTCTCACGTTTTCGGTTTCGCGTGTCAAAAATCTCGTATTGATCCAGATTTCTTCTAGTGAAGAGATGAATTCGCCACAGTGAAGAATGTCTTCTGAGAGAGGCTAACGAAAGGTCTGTTTCAGTGGTAGTGACTACAAGGTTTTGAGTGGTTTTTGTTGCTGTCCGTGTGAACGAGTGCCTTGGGAATTGAACTTCCATAACCTTATAGTCACAGCTAAAAAATGCTGACAAGATCTAGGAACTATGTACTATAGTTGTGCCCTAGACGAAAAGATCGAATGGATTGTCCGATTTTTGAATACACTCGAATGCCCCCCCCTTTGTTTTGAGGTCCGAATTTCAAATATATTCGAATGATCCCTTTTTTTTCGAGTTACGAATTTCGAATAAATTCGATTCGAATATATTCGAATAAGTTCGAATCGACGAACTGAAAACAACCCAGTTGAGCAGTCATTGTATTTTCTATTTCAAAGTGAATCTTACTGCCATTGATTGTGAGCGTGTGCGCGCGTATGCTAGGTCCCCTTCGCCTCACACTTTCCCGCCATGCGGTCCCAAAACTTGAATGTGGTGTGCCCACTCCACCCACTTTCCTGTGACTACAGAGGAAGTGGGTGGGGGAGCACACCATATTCAAAGTTTCGAGGCCGCATATTGCTATTAGTTGCTCGTTTTGAGCCGGTTTTCAACATTGTTGTTGCAATGGGTCACGGAGCTTACGATTTCTGGTGATAAGTTGAAGGTGGTTTCAATCTTTGCCTTCAAATAATGATTTTTTTGAAATTTCGGCATTTGTAAGAGGTTAAAAATTTTATGATAAAAAAAAACTATTGAGGTCCTCGAACAACTTAGAACTTGAGCGTGCTCCTCTGTTTCCCTAGTCGAAATATTATTAGTTACAGATTCGTTGGGTACAATTACACAATAAATGAGGTGGAACTAGTCAAAGCAATAATTTGTTGCAGCGCTGGCGAACGCAGAAACAGTGATGAGGACGCACACCAAACCACGTTGTTCTCCGATATTTTGCACGCGGCGAGGCGCCAAGTGATTTCGAAATCCTCTGACGTGGTCATGTCTGCCCATGGAATACACGGCCACCTATCGTACACCATAAATAACGACGACGGCGCAGATTTATCCGATACTATTCGAAATTATAACTATCCGAATGTTCATTCGAATATTAGGCTTCGAACAGGGTACGGCGTGGGGTGTGGATATCCACAGGGGACCTGAGCTGCGCAGAGGTGTTGGGGGGGGGGTCTGAGCTTTTCCGGAAACCAAGTGGACCATTCTGAATGGGCTATACACCTTACATTCAGTTCTTTACGACGAATTCGATTATACTATTTTTAAATTTTACATTAAAAAAAAACTGACCAAATACCGATCCTAGTGGGTCTGAGAAAATCGCCAAAATTTGCTCTTGAAGAGAGGGGGTCTTAGTAAAATAGGCTTCGTCCACACCTTGTGCCGTACCCTGGCTTCGAATGTCGAATAAATTCGAATGACCCTGTTTTTTGAGGTCCGATTTTTGAATAGATTCGATTGGCCTCTTTTTTGAGGTCCGATTTTTGAATAGTATTCGAATGGTGCGGTTTTAACAATTCCCATAATGAATACGTACTCGAATGGCAATTATTCGAGTCTATCGATTCGAATCCATTCGAGTGGAACAACTGTACTATGTACCTATGAAATGCTATTCTTTTACGAATGACTCAGTGGAAGCAGACAGAAGACATTATTGTCCTCGTTTGATATACTCGTTCGCGTGTATTCCCCCAATCAATTTCTAGGCTGGAATGGGATCCTCCTGCTCAACCAAATGGAGAGATTTCTCACTATGTAGTCAGCTGGCGTGCGATGAATGATGCGTACATGAATCAAAACATGGGAGCTGCCGTTTGTCATGATGGTAGGTAGTCTATGAGCTGTCCTCTTCATTTCGTCTGGAATCGGGGGTGAAATATTCAGATATAACTCGAAGTCTCGATCTTTCACTGGGTATTGCTGAGGGGTTGCGCGACACTACAACCACCGCAGCACCCCGAGCAGTGTCGGTATTGATGGGTGAAAGTGGCGATTCGCCAGCTGACACATGTCCACGATCTCAAGGCTGCTGCAAATGCACTTCGAAGGTTTGTGTCCTTTTTCAACTACATGAAGTGTTTTTTTGCAGGACCCCTCGGATTGTGAGCACCATTTCCAATTTGACAACGTATGCGGGGTTTAGCTGTTGCTAGGCATAATTCGCGAGATGTTTAGCTGAATGTCCGTTTTGACATTGCTCCCATTTCGATCTTGTTCTGTGATGTATTAGCTGTTCCCTTTTATGGGACCAACTTCGTCGTGTTCTGCGATGTGCGGAATAAAAATGTAGAATTTTGGAAATCTGATTTTGGAAATCGGATCATCATTCAAATTTTGGGAAGTCTAGGGAAGAATCAAACTTTTAGAATCTGGAACAGAGTTGACATTTTCTCAAAGGCACAGTCCAACAGCAGAATTATTTTCCAGTACTCCTTTCCTTGGAATTAATTTCGCATTGATCACAATGGTGTGTTCTGAATTGCTCAGACCCCACTTTGAACGGACTTATGAATCACAGGAAAACGACTAATTCCGAGTGGTGAAAGTAGAAGGGACGAGTTGTCAGAGGTCTGTACCTCTCGTCATTCGCTACGGCTTCTTGCAGTAGGCGGGCCACAGTGGTTTCTTCCTATATCTCGCTTATTCGGAGGAAATGAGAGCTCGCGTTAGCCAGATGTTATACAGGGAAGGCCTATTTCACAGTTAGTTGGAAATCTCAGATCTCTTCCCTCACATTGGACTGTGCAATTATTATTGTAGACAATTAAAAACGCGATATGGAGCCACTTGCTTCTCGATCAGGGCAGGGCCAATGTTTTTGCACTAAGCAAGACACTACCTGTAGCAGCACCATTTTTAGAATCCTTCAAACGCCAAATAGCTGCAAAAATCCTTGAGCATTGAGCAATTTCGCTCTTTCCTCATCTGCTTGGCCATCATGTTGTTTTCGTGTCACTGTTTGTGGTAATCATTTGAGGTATTCTTCTCTTTTTTTCTTTCTCACGTTTATCCTAAACAACGTAAATCAAGAAATAAATTAACAGCACGAATGCATGAGGAAGTAGGTGCAGAGCCAGTTTTGTCGTGCATTAGTGTTGACGATCAATGCAAAATCAGTGGATCCAGAGCAGAATTCGTGATCAAAGGATTGCTGATTTCCTCTCATGGAAATCAGCAAAAATATGGAAGAAATGCGTCTATGAACGACTTAAAAGGGGCAATCATTGTTGTCACTCCACGTATTGCCTCTCCAACTTCGATTTCAAGATTCTCTTCAAGAGCGTCATTCCTTCTTGAACGAATTGAATGATATTCTTGAGGAGATAATGCCAAACATGTTTTGCCAGAGTGGTAAAGTCCACCACTTCTAGGATTACAAATGGCCGACCCTATTTCGAAAGTTCTCGTCGGTATTCACAGTTTTCTCGACGCTGTTGTCACAAGGACCACCCAATCTGTCTGCTTTTTTTCTTTGGGGAACATGTCAAAGGTTTCTGTTGAGAGCGCCGCCATGTCGTACGTTCTTGTTGTGGCAGTGTGGAGGAAAGAAGATCACCTCCGTGCAAACCGACGTCACCCCCTCCACGAAGAAGATTTTTGTCATGGGAGAGGTGCTGGCCGGCCGCAGCTCTCCTTCGGATTCTCCTGCTAAGGGCCGGCGTGGAGAGGAATCCTGGACCCGCTCAGAAGTACTCAAGCGCCACGTCCGGCAAGAATGTCTCATGGAGAAAGACGAGCGTCCAGTGCTTCGGATGCGAAAGGTGGGTGCATCTCTCCTAATTTGGGTCTCAGCTCTGTGAGGCGTCATAACTCTTCTTTTCTATGTGTTTTGTGCTCCTCACCTATCACCTATGTTTCCTCAAACTCCGATCGTCCCCTTTTTATTGTACATATAAATCTCAGAGGCCTTCGTGCCAAGCTTTCTGAGCTCTCTCTCTCTCTCTCTCTCTCTCTCTGCACGTACTTACCATCCAGTTGTGATCATGGTTCAGGAAACCAAGCTCTCTCCTTCCCGTACCTATCGTCATCCTAATATCCCAGGCTATACATATTTCTTACCACGCTCCAAGGTCAACTCTTGGCGGAGGAGTTTCCACTTTCGTATTATCTACTTTTCCCTCACACCTCATACCTAATACTCCCACGGACGGTACTCTCGAGTACCTTCCGGTCCATCGCCCCCTTAAAACTCCCCTTTCTCTTTTCAACATCTATATTCCCCCTTCCACCCCATGCCCCTCATCCTATGATCCTATTCCACTCCTTAGGCAGCTCAACGACTGCTCTTTCTCATTCTCGTCTGTATTTGCGGGCGATTTTAATACTCATGCTTTCTGCTGGTCTCTTGGCTCTGATGCTAGAGGAAGTGACGTCGAAGAATGGGCGGAGGAGTGCGATCTGGTTATCTTAAACGATGGCCAGCCCACTCGTCTCCCTGCCAACGGCCGATCTTCTAGCCCAGGCATAATTCTTGTCTCTTCCAACCTTTCCAACGCTTGCTCATGTTCTACTTCAACAACATTGTCCAGTGATCACGTTCCCGTCTTTGTTCATATCGATCTCTCAAATTCTCTCGCTCCTTATTCTGGTGTTCGATAACGTTCTTATCTTAATTTAGGCCAAGCAGACTGGTGCCTGTCCAGTGAGGTTGCGCTGCGCCTAGCGGCTGATTATCCGTGGAATGGCAATGTGCACCAAAAGGAGCACATCGCTTTTTAGTTTTTCTGCTCGTTTTGGAGAGCATTTTACGCTGATCACAATGATATCTCCAAAAACGCTCAGAACCCAGTACGAACGAAGTTATGGCCCCTCGAAGATTGTGATTTTCTAGAGCAAGAATTTCGTGGACGAGTTGTCTCGGGCCTGTATTTTCATGTCATTCGCGGTCATCGCACTGCAGTTGGCTTCAGTATAAAGCTGGACCGAAAACTAACAGAAGAACATAGATTTTGAATAAAATCTGTCACGCGTCTCGTCCTTATCGAGGTCGGAAACTTGTCGGTGGGCGTTGCCATTTTTTCTTTCCTGGGGGCGTGGTGGGCTTTTTCCTCTTCTATTCGAGCGAATTGAGATTTCGCGCTTGGCAATGTTGCTACACACGCTGGCCGGAGTATAATATCAAAAGTTTCCCCTGAGGTTGGACTGTGCCTTTAAGAAGTTCTATCCAAACGTCACTAGAGAAGTTCTCCAGAAAATCAGGACTAGAGATGCCAGGTTAACAGCCGACCATCTAGACCTGTCGTCGCTCAGCTTGATGACGAGATCAGAAATTATCTAGACAGGCACAAGAAAGAATGGGAAAAGTTCACGGGACAGTTGGATTTCAAGACGGACAGTGGAGCTACTTGGAAGGTACTTCGGAAGCTCTCGGGAAAGAGCTCGCCAGACACCGTCCCCACTATTGAGTTTGATAATAACGTTCTCAAGACGGTGAAAGAAGCCGTCTACTCTCTTGGGAAAAGTTTTTTTTATCACGAGTACAACGCGAGGTCCGCAGAATAGAGTGACAGTAAGAGAGCTGTGCCGCCTCCCGCTCATGAGCACGGCCGATGCGTACACTGTGGCGCAATTAGAGAAGATCATAGAGGATATGCGGAACTTCAAAGCTGTCGGTCCCGACGGCATTTGTCCTGCTGTGCTGAAGAAGCTTCCGACTTAGATCCTCCCGCTCGTCATTGATCTAACTACCACTTCGTTCAGCTCGTGCATTTTCCCGCAAAACTGGAAGACAGCCAATGCCATCCCGTTGCCCAAGCCAGGCAAACCTCAGTCGTCAGTAAAGGGATATCGTCCCATCAGTTTGATGTGCCCTCTCGCTAAGGTAGCCGAAAAGCTCTTAGTGGAGAATTAAGCAGAGCACAACGAGAAACAATTGTTTTAACACGGGTTAAGAAGGCTGCATTCTGCAACGATAGCGTTGCTAGAAATTACTAGCTATGCAATCGACGGGTCCTACGCTAAGAAGCCATCGAGAACTCTAGATGCCGCTTTACATCTCACCAAGGCTTTCGATACGGTTAACCTAGGAATCCTGTCAAGAAACGTACTGGAGTCGTCAATACCACCGTGGCAGAAGCGCTGAATATCGGCCTTTATCAAATGCCGGCGGGCAAGAGACATCTTCCAGAACCATGTCTCCAACGGTATTCCTATAGCAGTTGGAGTCCCCCAGGGCGGTGTTTTATCACCAGCTCTCTTCAGTCTTTATCTCGAAGATATGCCTGAACCGCCACAGGATATCAAGAATGACGCGTACGTCAATGTCATAACTATCGTGTGTCGAGACCGGGATATACAGGTAGCCGCCACCAAGATCAACGAGTACCTGAAGACGCTGAAGAGTTTTCTCGTCGACAAGATGCTGAAGATCTCCGCATCCAAGCCATCAGTATCCGTCCTCACAACGAACCCATCCGAGCACAGAGCTCATCCGGATGTAGAGTGGGATGGAGACCGTCCGCCTGCTGCTCGAAAGCTGCTCGGTCTTGTGCTCGATCCCTCGCTCAAGTTCCATAAGAATACCGAGCAGAAGCAGGTTGTCTTTAAAGCTAAGCTCTATGTTCTCAGGGCCCTAGGTAGTACCTCATGGGGTAGCAGCAAGGAAACGATACTCACGACGTATAAGGCGATTCTTCAGCCAGCCGTGGAATACGCCGCACCGATTTGGCAGCTTCTAGTTTCAGAATCCTCTTGGACTAGAATGCAACGCGTACAAAATGCCGCTATTCGCATTGCCACCGGATGTGCAAGGAGTTCCCCAGTCGAGCGCATGCATGTCGAAACACGTTTACTACCAGTGAAGGAGCACTGTCAACTCCAAGCCCAACAATTCCGTATCAATACTATTAAACAACCAAACCACCCGTCTTGGAGAGTGCTAATCTCGTTAGAGAGAGACAAAAGAAAGCCATTTGCTGATGCTCCAAGCAAAGTCAACTTGCAAAGATGGCACGACTCACAGCAAGAACGACTCCGTCTTTTTCTCGAGGAGCATGCCAAGTTCGTACGGTGTCATCTTGAGAAGGCGGTGGTAAATCCAATTCTAGGATAAGTACCGCCTCCAGTCTGCACATCCGAGACTCAACTCGGAAGAAAGGCTAGATGCACACTCGCATCGCTGCGCTGCGACCACTTGACAATGCTCATGTCCTACGTCAGCAAGATTGACAGCAGCAAAACTGTTGTTTGTGCGGACTGCGGTTCCATCGGCCATACCACCGCACATTTATTTTACTGTCCGGAGAGACCTACCCCGCTGACCACAATGGATCCATGGACGAATCCGTTACTGGTCGCCCAGTTTCTCCACCTATGACAAAGCCCTCGATGTGGCTTCAAAGAAGTAGAAGAAGAGTGCCACCATAAAGGCTGAAATTGGAAAAGATCGTATTGGCCCTTCCCTTTTTTCGTGCTCCAGTGCCCATTTTTCTCAGAAGGTAAGTTGCATATCTACAGCTTAACCGCTCCCGCTCAACCGGTGGCTAGCGGTTGCCTAGGAATTCATGCATATTGATTCCCTGCCGATCGCTACTCATTGGAAAGTAAATGTGCGAAGTTTGGTGGATTGCAGTATAAAATCTTGATTATGAACAAATGATTTTTCCTCGCGAGAAGCCAAGATTTCCAACAAAATCCATAGCCCAAAACATCGGCGGAAGTCCCTTGCCAAACTTAATTTATTTTAATAGTTTGAGTTCCTTCCTCTCTGAGCGTTTTGGTATGTCTTTGGCAATAAATAATACTTTGTAGTCATGTTCGAATTTTTATTCTTTTTTTTTGTTCCAGTTTATCAATGTTTTTAGGCCGTGTCCAGCGAATTTGATGAGAATGTCGAGTCGCAAACAGCCTTCGAAAATGCTGTCCATAACGTGGTATTCGTGCAGAAGTGAGATTTTCTTTCAGTTCATTGGATGTTGGACTACTGAAATGTGAATGTTGATGTGTGTTGACCCAGATTCTTGTCCCATCACTTTATGTTCATGTTTTGGTGAAATACTGATGAGTTGTCGCATTGATAGGCTTACCCGTTTTTTCTTTCCAAAGATTTATTCTCTTATCGCTTACCCTCTCAGTTCAGAAAACGCTCGTTCATGTTCCCTATTGTTAGAGATTATTAATGTTTGTTCAGCCAGCATAGCAGTGAAGCTTACTTCAGTTGTGCGCATAGTCATGATCCGCTGCGATGTGGCGGAGGCGACGGAAACCTGGAGGAGGAAAATGCTATCGATGAAGCCGACGAACACGAAGGCCGAACCCGCACCCCCAGAACGATTCGACCTCGCCATCGCTTTCGCCGCTACGACTACAACAAACGCTTTTTGTAGGCGATTCATCGACTCACGCGGCTTATGATTCTAGTGTTGCGTCGTTGCTTTTCTTCAGACTTCTGTCTTCGTTTCCTTTCTATGTCGTGTTTCCGAATGCGTTTGAATCGGTCTGTCGTCATTGACGTCCTTCGAATGTAAATGTGTTTGTGCCTGTAACTATTTTCTGTTAGTCGTCTATTTCTTAAAATGTTGTTGCTCTTCTATGTGGCATTTCCAAGCATCTTCAACGAAATCGAGGCCTTTTAGGAGAGAAGCCGCTAGAAGACGTCGCGCCATCACCGCTGTGGCGCATTCAAAGGATGGTTCCGGCAACGAGTCTATAACAAAGGACATAGGTCGTGCTGACAAGAGTCTCAATGTGAGCAAATTTTACGTTCTTGTTTAAATTAACTTTTTGATTACAAAATTTGTTGAAGGCGTCGAATAACATCGAACCAAGGAGCGAGGCAATAACGGCAAATGTAACTAAGACCTCTTACGTTATCAAAGGCCTCAAGCATTACACACGCTATTTCGTAAGTTGACTTTGTCGTTGTTAGATTGCTAACTCCATTGGGGAAAAGATCCATGGAAAGGTTCACAATTTTCAGATCCAAGTCACTGTGTGCCAAGATCCTGCTGCACCTGAGTTTCATTGCTCAACAAAGAGGGCGTGGCAGTATGTGAGAACGAGACCGATTGGTACGTTTGAGTTGGTTCCATCCCATCTATTGGCGGCATTCGACGCTTGCCGAATATACTTGGGCAAAACTGTAAACATTTTCGAATATATTCGAAAATCATTTTTTTCGAATTTCAAATTTTCGAATATATTCGAAAATCATTTTTTTCGAATTTCAAATTTTGGAATATATTCGAAAATAAATTTTTCGACTCAAATTTTCGAATAAACTCGAAAATGGTATTTTCGAAATTCGGATTTTCGAATATATTCGAAAAACTGATTTTTCGAATTTCAAATTTTCGAGTATATTCGAAAATCAAAATCTTCGAATTTTCGAATAATTTTTTCGAATTTTCAAATAATTTTTTCTATTTTCGGATAAATTTTCTCGAATTCACAAATGATAGCTTCGATTTTGAAAATTAGTTTTGAGCTGTCATTTACTGTGACTATAACTTTGTAGAAATATTCATCCCTTGCACTTACTCTTAATCTCAAATCATTTTCAACCAGGATGGCTGCAGAATCTGTCCCTGGGGTTGGATTGTGTCGGAACTGTTCAAGAGAGCCTACCATAATGTTAGGCGCTATTCGTACAGCACGAGCGGGCGTGGCGTTTATGTATTAATAGTCTGACGCCTGATTTTCATTATTAATGCGTCTTCAATTTCATTTTGGTTAATAATTTTTAATTTTAGTGCTATCTTCTGCTACTATGATAGTGATCGCATGTACAGATTTTTGCTTGCTCGGAAAAGTTAGGGCTCATTTGATTCCGCTCCGCCATACAATAGCGCCCACGAAACGTGTCCAGAAGCGCGTCGCCGACGCAATTTTCCGTCCGCGAAGGAAAAACACGACGAAAGCGTCAAAATTTTTCAGAGTGAATATTTTCAGAATCACCGTTCGATTCGTTTCGTCGCTCAGATTTCAAAAATATTTTCAGACTTGAAAAAAAACTCAAGCCTTGAGACTCATTTTCCCCTAAAAATGTAAAATCTTCCAGAGTGGGTATTTCTGGAATCTGAGAAGATAATTCGCTTCAGCGAGCCGAGCTGATTTCAAATCTATATCGTTTTTGAAGCAAAATCGATTTTTTGCAATTTTTTCGACCTACTTATGGCCTATTTACCGACCAAGAAACCGATTTTTTTCCAGATTTCATATAATCTGAAATTGGGTCGCTCCATATAATTGGTATCGCAATACCGAGAAGAAAAATGTCCTCTAATTTGTGAAAGACGCAAGTTTTAGCCTCACTTTCGCTAGCTATGGGAGAACTTCGCCCTGACCCCGTTAATTACCTTTGCTTCTCGCCCTAATTACAAGTAGTGCGTCCTCAGTATAATCCATTGCAGCCAACCTCAAGACTGTGTTAGTAACATTTCTGCTAAATGCCATGAATGTCGCTCATTTCAGCTACATTGTATACCATTGACCTTAGGCCAATGGTATACATTATCGCTGTCATGAGCGACAGTCATGACATTTAGCAGGAATCGTGGCGGGACCAGCATCGGAGGAATGGCACTGGCCGCCGTAGAAACAGTTGTCGCGTGTCGTGGAGGGCTGACATAGTGCAAATGTGCCGATGCCTGTCGTTACCACTGTCGCTGTCGTGCGGTGCACTGCGACAGCGACAGATCAGCACATGCTCCCATCGCACGAGGGAATGCTGCAATCATGGGGCAATCTAGCAGCCAGTGTAGGGGCTCTACACGCGAAGGGATTAGTTGTCCCGTTTCTGCACTTTGACACGTCACGCCACTCAATTCAAGCAAAGTGGTCCCGAGTGGAATTAGAGCCGCAAAAGGCGAGACAACTCCTCCCTCAGTGCGTAGAGACCCCCTATCCCTTAACGGCCGCACTGTGCTTCTCCGGGCGAAATTCCGGTCCACCTTTGCGTTACGACACGCTTTGCGTCTTCACGCGCTCGAGCTAGTCGAGTTTCCAGCGCCAAAGCCGACTTTATATGGCTTTTTTTTGCAGTTTTCCCCAATTTTGATTTCTTTCCAGTTTCTGAAACCGACCTAGATTCAACAGATCGGCGACGGCGGTGCTGGAAACTCTTCAAACTCGAAAGCGCGCGGCTGCAAAGCGTGTCGGGACGCAATTGCGGACCGGAATTTGGCCCAGAGAAGCACAGTACCTCACACTATCGGAGGAAGACGTGCTTCAAATTTTTCTCTTCGAACTTGAAGAATTACAATAGTAATTTGTGCAAGTATTCGATGTTCCATTTGTTGGAGCATGTGCAGCAATTCGGAGCGCAATAAGAAGACGTGCTGTTCCTGCAGCGCGGCCTTTCTCGGTTTTCAGAACGGCTCAATTTTCGGTTTGAATGCATGTTCGACACGCAAAAATGATGCAAATTAGTGGAAAATTTCTCATGTTTTATATTTTAGTGGATGCTGATCGTGTAGACAATTTGACGATAAACGTGGAGGTACTTAATGGGACGTCTGACATCCGTATCACCTGGATGAGTCCGAAAGATCCGAATGGATTGGTGGTGGCTTATAGAGTGAAAGTGATGAACACGGCCAAACAATCGGTAAGGCTGCAGTACATAAGCTTGTTTGAGAATTCCCTGGAAGATCACGTATACTCTCCTATGAGGAAATTTCAGACACCTGTGGACCAATGTATTCCGGCGTCCAGCGATTGGTCCCCCAATGTTGACGGAATTGTTTTCGAAGGGTTGATTGATGGCGATTATCGGTAATTTTCACATGTTCCTTCTAGAATTAAGCGTCTTTCGAACCTACATCGGCGATTTAGCGTTGAACTGAGAACAGTGTCCCTAGCTGGTGTTTCACTCCCTTCCTATGCCGAAGAATTGGTCAAGGTCTATACGCCTGGGTTTTGGACCTTGAAGGTATACACGTAGCATGCTCAATTTTTTCCCGTACGTGTTGTGATGTGAGTATTACGGTCTGAAATTTCCAGAACCTCCTTCTGGCATTGCTATTCTTGCTGCTGTTCGCTGGGATTGTTGGAGTGGTGGGCTACTTCTTCGTGAAGAAATATTATTCGCAGAAAGTCAAGGAGTACGCCACACAGCTAATTTCCGCCAATCCGGAGTACTTGTCTCAGGTTAGTCGACGATATGGCGACTTTAAAAGTTCAAATTTACAACATGAATACTTGTGTAGCATCAAACTTGAAGGCAGTGTTCACGATGGAAAGTTTCTATTCTTTCGCAAAAACGTAAGCTTTGTGTTCATATAAAGGAAGTGAGGAAGAAATAGCGACGAAAAATGGCCATAGAGTAGGCGAAAACCCCACGGATCAGTTGACCTCTTGGATCAGCCCGCCCACCTCATGGAAACGTTGTCCATCCAAACGAACAGATGCTGAAGTGATGAATATTCTCTATCTCAAGGGATCCGAACACCCAACATATGCATTACACTTTTTTCATTCCCGAAGAATTCTTGATAGAAACGGAAACATAAAGGGAAGTCGCTTACCTGAGAAGTTAGAGCGCAAAACCACTCACGTTCCTTAAGACGTTCGAAGTTCTTTTGCGTTATAAACACCGAAATTGACGTATTGGGCGGAAGTTCAATGTTTTAGAGTCTCTGTTTATCAAATTTTTCTCCGGAAATGAGGGATTTCAGAGGCATTTTCGCCATTATCCTCTAGGCGTGGACTGACTGGCACAAAAGCATAGAAAATAGGGCACGATTTGTATAGTAAACTAAACAGTGCCTCCAAGGAGGATTCTTTCTGGTACAATTCCTAAACTTCCTTATTATTATAGCCTTTCTTTGTAGGCGGACGTTTACAAACCGGATGACTGGGAGTTAAAACGCGTCGATCTGACGCTTGATTGCGAAATTGGACGAGGAACGTTTGGAAAGGTTAGTTTGTGGCTGACAGTCTGCCTACTATGCCCTCTTCTTCACAGCTCTTTTATAGGTCTACCGAGGATATGGTAAGAATGTGCTTTCTTGTTGCGGCGACACCTTCGGCATTTGCGCTATCAAGACTGTCACAGAAACGGCGAATTCGGCGGAGAGGCTACACTTTTTGCTAGGTTGGTGGACGACTTCCTAACCTCTTCCTTCGAAGGAATATTAGATCATGTGAAATGCCCTGTATTATTTATCTATCGCACATAACCCTTTGCCGTTCTAGAGGCCAATGTGATGAAGTCGTTTTCGGCAGATGCATTCATTGTAAAGCTCTATGGTGTCGTCTCAGACGGCCAGCCAGTGCTTGTTGTTATGGAGATGATGGAAAAGGTAGTTTCTCTTCGCTTCAACCATCCTTTTTGTTAAAGAAAATAGCGTTCTCACGTAGTTTGTGTTGGGTGAGTCGGGCATAGACCTTGTTGAGGAAATGGATGCGTAGAATCAGTTGGTAGCATTTAATCAATGTCTTATTGATTTTTTGTTGGTTATATACGCGAGAGCCATTGGGTCTAGGAATCACGCTTCATCATCACTATTTTAGGCTAGAGACCTTTGTCTAATAGAATTCCAGGAGCGAATTTTTTCACCTATTCGGAAGTGTTAGCCTCTCTATCCCATTAATTTCAGCAGACACGCTCAAAAATGCTATCGATTTCATGACATAAGTCGAAGGTTTGGAGCAGGTAGTATGGGGAACTAAGGAAAAAACCAACGAAAACTGTATGCAAATAGAAGAATAACGGTTGTTTTTGTTGTGGGGTAAAAGTGGACGAGTAATGCCCGCGCAGTTGAAATAGCGAATATTAGCAACAGAACGGTTGAGATAGCGAAGCCGGTAGATTTTTACAGCCTGTACTAGAGCGCTCATCTCGTTTGAAGGATCAAAAACCTGCCAGAGTGACCGTATGGATCCAAGATGTTCAACCTACGCGTGGTGGATCTGTGGAGTCGACGTTATGGAGACTCATCAAACGGACATCAATCACTCCATGTGGAGTTTTTTCGTATTGGGAGTGTAGTTGGCTGGCTGCTACACTCCTCTGTATTCTACTTCTACGAGCTGGCATCGAGAGGATTCCGGGACCGCGCAGCAAGACACCGCGATATCCCTGCTGTCACTGCGGACTATCTGCTCAACATGCAAGCATTCAATGTGGTGGTTGCCTTGGCTGGGTGCACCTCAAATGTTCGGGATTGTCCAGCTATGATGACTACACTCATGCTTACTGTTGTATGTCTTGCTCTGTGAATCCTCCTAGGGTTCCTCAACATAGTCTTTGCATTTATCAACTCAATATCAATGGCCTACGTGCCAAAATTGCTGAACTCCCAGTGTACATAGATCGCACTCAACCTGATGTCATTCTCCTGCAGGAGACCAAGCTTAGCCCATCTTCCCCCTCCCTTCCCCGTCTCCCTGGTTATTTGTCTTATCATGTTCCACGTACGTCTCACGGTAGTGGTGTTTCAACATTTGTAAAATCTTCTATCCCTTCTCACCTAATTGATCTACCCACTGATGATGTTGTAGAATATCTTGGTGTTCATATTGTATTACAAAGTGGCCCCCTTGATATTGTCAACGTCTACATACCCCCATCCACGTCCTGTCCTAACGCGTTTGACCCCTCAAATTACTTACATACTGTCCATACTGCCTTGTCATCTAGTTCGGTTGTAGTAGCTGGTGATTTCAATGCTCATTCTCCCTCGTGGTTCTCTCCTCTAGAGCCTGATAATAGAGGTGAACTCATTGAATTATTCGCTGATGATTGTGATCTTGTGCCTATCAATGAGGATAATCCCACTCGTCTTCCGGCAGTGGGTAGGCCTTCCTCACCCGATATCACCTTTGTATCATCCTCGCTAGCTATCTCCTGTAACTGGTCTACCGATGTGGTCCTGGCCAGTGATCATGTTCCCATAATCACGTCATTGGATTTGTCACTTAATAGCTTGCTTGCTCTGTTCTCTGGCTCTCGTTGTAAGTCTTATTCCAATTATCGTAAGGCTAACTGGGACCTATTCAAAGAGGTGCTGCTCAGCCAGGCGGCCGACTACCCGAGGAACGGAACAGTCTACGATAAGGAGAAGTTTGTCGTCAAAGCCATCGAACGTGCCTCCAAAGCAGCTATTCCCACTGGACGTATAAGGACTTTTCACCCAAACGTGCCCAGTGAAGTCCTCGACCTGATCACGATGAGAGACGACAAGCGAAGATCGGATCCCAATGATCCTGCGGTACAGCAGCTGTCGGACAACATCACCGAGCTGCTAAATCAACACAAGCAGCAGCGCTGGAAAGAGCTAACCGAGTCGATTGATTTTGCCGCTGATGCCAGAAAAGCTTGGACAACACTGAAACGAATTTCTGGCAAAAGGATGAGCACGGATCGTAATATGCTCGAGTTCCCGTCTGGAAGATTCGAGCACGGATACAAGGCAGCTTGTCTGCTTGGTAAACTTTTCACATCGGCCTCATCGCCTCGTGATATGCAAAACAGACGAACAGTACGAGCAATCAGGAAGCTCAACCGGCTGGATGTCCCTGCTATTTC
Organism: Aplectana chamaeleonis; assembly: GCA_029168955.1. NCBI lineage: Eukaryota > Metazoa > Nematoda > Chromadorea > Rhabditida > Cosmocercidae > Aplectana > Aplectana chamaeleonis. The sequence goes on from JAPDOI010001220.1 coordinate 139,199, forward strand.
TCCCTCCGCCATCGACAAGATCATCAAATCGATGAAAAATTCGCGTGCAGAGGGACCCGACGGAATATCGGCTGTTCATCTCAAGCATCTTCCTGATCCCTATCATGAATTGCTCTCTGATCTCATTTATTCGTCATTCAGTTCTGGTGTTATTCCGGCGCGCTGGAAACAAGCTGTCGTCATTCCTATCGCCAAACCTGGCAAGCCACTAGACAAGGCTGCCTCCCACCGCCCCATCTCCCTCCTTTCCCCCCTAGCCAAGCTTGCGGAAAAGGTTGTCAATACGCTCCTCCAAAACGCCTTACAGCGCTACACTCATCAGTATGGTTTCAAAAAGGAGTATTCCACCATCACTGCCCTGACATCAATCACCGAGCATATCATCGCTGGATTGAATTGCAAGACTCCGCCTGGTAGAAGCCTCGTCGTTGCTATTGATCTCTCGGCTGCATTCGATAGCGTCAGTATCCCGCTCCTATCGAAATCCATTCTGGAATCGGACATGCCCAGTTGGTCTAAAAGATGGATTAATAGCTCTGTCAAAAACCGGTCCATTCGTGTCAAGTTCGACGGACATCTATCGTCTTCGGTCCCATTGAAAGCCGGTGTTCCGCAAGGCGGGGTGTTGTCCCCTAGCCTGTTCTCGCTATTTCTGTCTGATATTCCTGAGCCACCAACTGGCATTCATCTGTGCCTGTACGCTGTTGACATCACTATCGTTTGCACGGACTCAGTTATTGACCGAGCCACTGCCACCATGAACAACTACTTACGGACGTTGGCTGCGTATCTCAAATCAAAGTTGCTGACTGTGTCTGCCTCCAAGTCAAGTGTCACACTATGTACGACGGCTACTATCGAACATCGGCTTCATCCCAAGGTCATCTGGGATGGCCACGAGCTGCCACTGTCTAAGCATCCTCGACTACTGGGAGTCTTCCTGGATCCCTCGCTACGATTTCATGAGAATGCGCGTATACGTGCTGCCTCAGCCAACTCGCGCAACAACATTCTTCGCGCACTGGCTGGAACCACCTGGGGCAGCACGAAGGAAGTGCTACGTATGACATACAGGGCCATGGTGCAGCCGGTCCTGGAATATGGTGCCCCTATATGGACCAGACATCTCTCTGAATCCTTTTGGTGCAGATTGCAGAGAACACAGAATGCTGCCCTCAGGCTTATCACTGGATGTCACAAGTCGACGCCTATTCCGCATCTTCATCAGGAAACCGTCCTACTTCCCGTGAAAGAGCACTGCTTACTCCAGTCTCAGCAATTTCTAATAAGTATTGTCAAGAGCCCGACCCATCCAAATTACCATCTTCTGTCGTCTGGCCCCCACCCAAGAAGCATACGCACGCCGCTCAGTGCTTCTCTGTCTGCAGTCGATCAACAACGCTGGGCTACATCCGAGCTATCGCGAAGAAGACTCCAGATGGCTGAGCATACGCGGTTCGTGGCAGAGTACCTGTCTGATGCTCAGCCCAACTTAAAGGCACAGTCCAGGCTGAGGAACGAAATCTAAGATTTCCACATAATTGTGAAGTAGGCCCACCCTATATGTCATCTGCCAAGTGCGAGCTCTCAATTCCTCCGAATAAGCGAGATATAGGAGGAAGCCACCTTGGGGCGCCCACATCCGGAAGCCACTTTGGCACGCCCCTTTTACGATCTTTCGAGCTCAAAAGTGGTGAGATGAGCGATGGTTTTCGATCAATAACCCCGTTCTTCCCTTCATTCTCGGTCACTCTCTTTATTCAGAGCGGCTCGCCTCCATCGGTTGCAAACTAAGGAAGTTACAAACCCTGGACAACTCGTCCACCATGCTTGCGCAGCTCAATTTTTGAGTGGCCATAACTGGGCTCTTAGGAGGTATTGTACGATTCCAGTGACATCGTTGGAATTGGCGTGAGACCGTTTAAAAGATAGACAGAGAAATAGAAAAATGATCTTGAGGTTGGACTGTGCCTTTAATCTATGGCGGCGTGCCTCCGCGAGTCGACGACAGCGAAGCTGGACTACCGAGACGTACCCGAACAATCCTCGCTGGTCTGCGATGCGGTCACTCCAGATATCTAAAGGCCTACACTCATAGGATTGATCAGTCAGTCCCAGATAAATGCCCCGATTGTGAATGTGCTGAACATGATTCATTGCATCTATTTTCATGTCCGGCCAGGCCTACAACCTTGTCTGGTCGAGATCTATGGTACAAGCCGTGTGAGGTGGCTAGCTTCCTACGCCTCTGATGCGATGCTCCGTTCATGGCTGACAAGAAGAAGAAGAAGAGTGACCGTATTAGAAGAATCGATCTGGCAAGCGTTTTATTAGAGGCCATACAATCCCGGTAGCGTAGTTGTCTCAACAACATTTTCGAGCGTGTCTGCTGCCTTTGAGCCGAATCGCCCGAGCCTGGTGCGCGGAGGCGGACCTATCTAGCTCGACAGCAGTCGAGAAGCAGCTACTCGTGTCGTTTGACATGGCAAATTAGATTTACGCTATTCATTGTCGAAGGATCGTCGTCCACGAACGGCAGATGCTCCGAGGAGTGCGAGATAGACTTGGGAGACAGTTTATCGAAAGCCGAAGAAATCGGCTCATGCTCTCTCGGCATTTGTTAGTACTTCTGAGACAAATTCATGTGGCTGCTTCGTTTCTAGAGGAGCTCATCCTACAGCTGTCGTTGCTGTCGCCTTCGTCACAAGCGATTGGAAGGCTTCGTTGATTTTTGTGTGTTCCGGATAAAATAATCACCCACATAGATGAGATTCTTGGAAAGCGTCAAATTCCGTAGCTGCCATATCACTCTGACTGCAGATTGTGCCCTTATCAGCTAGACACCCGAGGCGGAAGGCCATTCGTCGTTTTAATCGCTACTGAAAAAAGGCCCTTTGTAACGGGTCCTTCGACTTGATCTCAATGTGTCAGGCATGTTATTCACAGAGGCCTGTGCCACTTTTCACACAAGTGTAGCTTAGGGCAGTCGTGATGAAAGCATGGGTGAGATTGACTTTCAACTCCTGCGTATTAAATGCAGTGTTCACGATAAATTTCACTTCCGCTATCTCCACGATTTACGGAAGGTCTGGTGCCCTATATAGCAAGGCATGCTTAAAAAGGACGCGAAAGACGCGTTTTTGAGCCAAAATATGCCCTTCCTGGTTTACGTCGATTTTTGAGCGTGGAGGGATTGACCGCTATGAAGTATGATTCCTATCAGAGCAATCAAGCGATCAGCTCACTCATCAGCACTTCCTTGACTTGATCATTCTTGTAATCTGGGTGTTCATTTGTTCACATCAAGGGGGCGGACCGGGATAAGTAGGCACAACGGGATAACATTCAAAGCCGTTTTTATCAAATTCTGGCCCGTTTTCGCTGTTTTCTTTGACCCTATCCCCTCTAGCGTCCGCCAGCTTAGTGTTTTACGCTGAAACCTCGAGAACGAGGTTCATCGTGTACACTGCCTCTAAAGAAGAAGAGTCGGAACAACAGCAAAAAAAGCAAGGATAATCTACTTGAAACAAAATCGCGACTCACTTTAATGCTTGCTCAGCCCAGCAAAAATAGACCAAGACGATCGCCTTGACAAGCAAAGACGTTACTCAGTAACATTGCAACGAAATGAAGTCTCAAAGGTTGCTAAACTGTTGATCCAGTGCAGAACCATAGTTGGAAAGTGTGTGGTGAAGATTCAAGCGAAGGTATCCTAGGGAATTTAAGAATGGAGTTTTGTTCTTCTGAACATTAGTGAGCTTTTACAACATCTAGTTCGAGTAAAAGCCAAACGGGACGATACTTGAATGGAGGCAAGATGGTTTAGCGTGGCCGTACCAACATGGACTCCCAGGATAGGCAGTAGTCCCTCTAGCCCCCCCCCCATCACCGTAAGGTATCTGGGCTGATTATCAATACTTGAAAAGCCTCTAGAAAATTGATAGGAAGCGGGTAACGCACAGAAGTCAATAGCAGTTAGCAGCGTTTGCCATCCTGAGTCGTCATCAATGCAGCACATTTGATCGTACTACGTGCTTGTAATTGAGAGGCAATTGTCCTTAGAATTAGGGTACATATCTTGAAGCAGCAGACACGCTCAAAAATGATAAAGATTTTATGACATAAATCGAGGGATCGGGGCTGGTAGTATGGGGAACTAACGAAAAAACCAACGAAAACTGTAGGCGAATAGAGGAATAATGGTGATTTTTGTTATTCGGGTGAAAATGGACGAGTTACTCAGCGCGCGGTTGAAACAGCGAATATTAGCAACAAAACGGTTGAGATAGAGAAGCCGATATATTCTTACAGCCTGTACTGGAACGTTCACCTCGTTGGAAGCATCAAAAACCCGCTAAAGTGACCGTACTAGAACGATCAATCTGGACGAGTTTATAATTGGGGCGGGGTTGTCCAAGCTCAGGGAGGGGGTTGCAGAAATTTTTCGATTTGCATTGCTCATATTTAGTAGTTTTGACTCGTTTTTGTCGCTTCCAACGGCGTGAGCCTTCCAATAGGAACCACACGACCCCAGTAACGTAGTTAACTCAATAACTTTTTCGAGAGTGTCTGCTGTCTTTGAGTGGTTACGAAGCCATTAAGTCGGGTCCATGCTTACCGTTTCGACGACCCAGTCGCGCCCGATGGAATACGCAAATCACGTTGCTCCGCAATAAAGCTAAACGGCGAGCTCGACCACTATAAGTTTGAAGGGGTCTACAGAGCAAGTCGCGGCGTTGTTCACAGCGACTGGTAACGCTGGAGGATTCAATGTCTATTACATTGGGCGACAGCGCGACCGACGCAGGGGGACGGCACAGTATTTTGACGCCGCGACGGTCATTTAATGATTTCAATGTTTTTTTCGCCGCGTCAAGGCACTCCATTCCCGACCAGCGACGGCTTCGCTAATATCGTCTGCCCTGCCTTCCGCCCACGCGTTGCGCGTGCATTTACTCATATGAGCGACTTTAACAGCTCAGATGATACCAGCGACTAGTTGCGGCGACGAAAAGTCTGGTCTTGGCCTTTTTTGTGCTGAACGGTCGGTGCTTTTCACTTACCCTATGTATCGGATGTATCGCCGAAATGTGATCTAGCGCATACTTTACTGCCCTGTGACTGGATGATGACACAAAGTGCTACTGCACGGCTTTAAAACATGTTTGAAGATAGGTATTCCTTGGACTGGTTTCAGGGAAATCTAAGGGACTACCTGCGCTCCCGTCGGCCTGGTGCTGAAGAGAATGTGGACAATTTGCCGGTGCCGACAGCTGCGGAATACTTTGAGTGGGCTGCGCAAATTGCCGATGGTATGGCGTATTTGGAGTCGATCCGCTTCTGTCACCGTGATTTGGCGGCCAGAAATTGCATGGTGAGTTTAATATGAATCTAAGAAAAGCTATCAGTTATGCGAAAAAAGGTTAGTGCGGTTCTAGGTGCACGCCAATAATACCGTCAAGATCGGTGACTTCGGCATGGCTCGAGATATTTATTATCATGAGTATTACAAGCCGAATGGTAAACGCCTTATGCCTGTACGTTGGATGGCACCAGAATCTCTGCGTGACGGCACTTTCGATATGAAGAGCGATGTTTGGTGAGCACGAGATTTTCCTCCCAGTCATTTTCTTATCACAAAATTGCCAACAATCATTGAGTCATCAGAATTTGTTATAGGTCTTACGGTATTGTCCTCTACGAGATGTTGACACTTGGCCAACAGCCATATCAGGGGTTGGCTAATGAGGAAGTGCTTTCGTTCATTGGTATCTCGAGGAAAACCCTCGATCGACCAATGGATTGTCCAGATTTCTGGTAAGTGGTTGCTCATCCAGGCCTTTGTGGGGTATCTGGTCTGCAGAAGTCTGTGCATTGCGTTACAGGTATGATTTGATGGTGGAATGCTGGAAGTATGTGCCGCGAGATCGGCCAACATTCCGGCAGATAGTCGAACATCTCCTTCCATTGGCTAGTGATCAGTTCCGAGAGGTGTGTTTTCGTGGGTTTCGTGGCAACAAATTTGTCGGGCTCGTTGAAAGCAGTTTCTATATTTGACTTTGCTTCGTAGCTGAGTCATCTAAACATCCAGAATGGAGGTGCGAAGTATTGACAAGCAGAATGATTTCAGGCATCGTGGTTCTGTAATAATCCCACCGACTGTCCATCCGATACGGAACAGAACTATGTGCCTGAGGGCCACGGAATGCGGCCGCTGAATTCCGATGAACCACCTGAAGAGGTAATTGTTTATGAAAAGAATGTATATCGCAAATTTTGAGTCGAGTCCATAGAAATATTCGAAAGCCTTGTGTTCAGATCGCCAAAAAGCCATTATAGAGAGTACGTCTTCAATTTTCTACGGAATAAATCTAGGCAATTCTGAAGAGCTTATTTGTGTTCCAGGTTTAAAAAATGTTGTAGAAATGCACATCACATTTGTCTTGCAACAGATGAGTTCACTAAGCAACCTTCCTTTGGGATAAGTGATGAAGACAAGTATTTGTCTACATCTAAGGTGTAGTTCTTTGCTCACTCTTCCCGTGCATCATATCCTACCCAGTGAATGTAATGAAATGCGAATAGTATGTAACAATCTACCACAGCCTTCATCCTCATCACGTTTTAGGTGGAGTATCGGATGACGAATCGTGCCAGTGGCGCGAAACCTCATTGGGATGAGGGAGACTCATTGGATGGGGAGTGCGAAGTCGAGGATGAGGTCTGACAAAAGGCCTTCTAACCATTTGTAAGAGTTTTATCGTCGTTCTCGTTCATTTACGTGTCTACGCTGCGGGTAGTGTGTGTTTAACTGTTAATTTGTTGTTATAATAACTGAGTATTGTTGTACATTTCTCAAGGTCTTATCCACAGATGATATATATGTAGTAGTTAGTCCACCTCCAAAGTTTGAATAAGGCTCAGCTATCATGTGAAACATATCCCTATTGTTATGGTTATATTTGTGGGTAAATGTCTCCCTGTATGTGCTCTCTGTCTGTCTCTTTCTTTCCTCTCCTCTGTGTCCACTGTCTACGATTCTACAGATTTGACTATGTTGCTTTCAATCCTACGTTACTGTAAGTACAAAGCGGGTGTAAATTGAGGACGCAAGGTCGTCTATGGCCATCACGAGAGTTGTGTCAGTTCTGCGCAGGGTTGAGCAGCTCGTTGTGGCGATTTTCGACGCGGCTACGACCCCCCCCATTTCCCCTTTTTTAACCCAGAATTTAACGACCCCCCTAGGACCAAAAAAATTTCTAGCTTTATTTGGAGTCAAAATTTGAAGAAAAGCGGAACTTGTGGCAGTATTTTTTTGCATCAAGTTCGGTCGCGGCTGACGTGGACGCCTATTTTTCTTCAAAATTTCACGAGCCCCTCCAAATTTTCATTTTTTTTACAAAATTTCCAAAAATTTTACGACCCCCCGTTGTGGCCAGTCACAACGCTGCTCAACCCTGGTTCTGCGTGTTTGAGTTGAGAATCAAATCGATTTTGTGAAAGCTGACACAATTTTCAATGCCCCTCCTATATAGTTCTATTTATCTCAAAGATGTTTTGGGATTGTCGTGATTGGCGTAACTCATTCATTCCACTGATTATTGTCATTCTGTTTTGACAATTTGGTATGTTCTTATTCCTGTCACCATTATCATAATTACCAATCATTAACTGCATACTCACTCATCTACTTCCTAATTCAGTTTGCAAATCATCTCAGCGTTTCTCTCTTTTCTCTAACCTTGCGTATCTATTTGTGGGATGGTTGCTGGTCAATCCATCCTCGTCCATGTATAAAACCTGGAATGGTTCTCCCTACGACTTCAGCAAGTAATACATGCACTTTTATTTTTTCTGCACGCCACTAGTTGTATCGTTGACAGCCCGAAAACCAACTTCCCTCTACATAGTGCATGTGTTGCTGATTGTACGAAGCCAGGGTCTGACCACTGGGATTCCGACCGTTCATTCGAGTAGTTAAGTATAGATGAACGGGTATGAAGGTAGAGAACTTTATGGGATAGACAGATCGCTGTCTGATCTTCAGAGAGTATTGCAATTGTCCCATACTCACCGTCCCTATTGTTGCTCTGTGTTGTCGCACTCCGGGAATTCACTCGGGGCCATGATACTTTCGTGTTGTACGTGTTGTACATAATCCGATGATTTGTAAATTTACATAATTAAAGTGTTTATTGCTAACTTGTTGCTGCTGCTTTCCATTTAAATGTACCCGCCGGTCCGTGGGGTTTCGCATCACAAGTATGATCGGCATGGATCCTTATGAGACTGCGTTCCTCATTGGAGGTAGGCGCAAACTAGGTGCCATACGCTATAACATATATGTTATAGCGTATGGCACCTAGTTTGCGCCTACCTCTATTAGCGAACGCAAAGTCTCACTAGGATCCATGTCAACGTTAAGGTGGTAGTTCAGCTCTAAACCCGGAATGCTGCTGTCAACTTTAATTGTGTCCCATTTATTTTGATCTGGATCAGGGCTGTGCGGAATTTTCTGTTTTCTGCCCAATTTTTTCCATTTTTCTGTTCTCTGTAAAAATAGGCAAATTTTGGCAGAACACAAAAAACCGTGAACCGCGATTGGTGGCAGGATTACCCTAGAGAAGAGAGGCCGGATTAATCCAAGCTAAGCCAGTAAGGTAATGGTGAATGTGACCCGGGTTCTCAGAAGTCCCCCCACGCTAAACACTAATCTCGCTATACAGGTTGGTTATGCGTCCTGGCTCGTGTGGCGTGGTGGCAGGAGGCGCTGCTGTTCGCTGTACACGGTCGGGCTCGATCCTCGCCAAAGTAAAACGTACCCGGTCCTTGAATTCGTAGCAGATTCTTGTACGGAGAAGAGGGCGCTCACTGGTAAGTCGGCTGGCCCTTGCAAGCCATAGGCGCGAAAATTCTCTACGGAGGCGAAATCGAATGCGCTGCACATCATAATCGGGAAGTCGAGTCCTTACATTTATCTAATAGTGATTTCCCCTACCCAGAGGCCAAGCGTAAATAAATCCCTCAGATGGTATACAGCAGGGGTGTGCGTTAATGAAAAATGTTTTTTCGTTAAGCGTTAATCGTTAATTTTCGAGAAAATACTGCGTTAGCCCGTTAATGCGTTAACACGTTAATTTTGCACGTTGTTAAAAATTTTCAAAACCTTACATGACCACAACGGAAATCAATCACAAGAGGTCCCAGAAAAATAACACATCCTCTTATGACGTCAACAGGACGTCGTGGAAAGCAGTAGGGCTTCAGAAGCCGTAGGCACGGTCTCGTGGGAAATAGCTAGGGCTTCAGATGACGTGGTCAGAACTTCATGGAAAAAGCGTAGGCCTTCAGATGATGTCATGGAAAGTAGGTAGGGATTCAGGTAACGTCAATAGCACGTCATGGAAAGAAGGCAGAGCTCCAGATGGCGACGTCAGGAAGACGTGGAAAGTGGACGAGCCGTCAGATTGCGTCAGCAGGACTTAGCGAAAAATAGGCGTGCGTCGCTTCCTAGAAAGGTCAGCGATATAGTTCACAGCAATCGAAAATTGACCTCGCCGCAAGCCGACGCAACCTACACGGTCCCAGTTTTGAATCTGCCATTGAAGCAGATCAATCAGTGCCATAATCATACTGCAATTAACGAACTCAAATTAACGTGAGTTTAGGACTTTTTCGTTAAGCGTTAATCGTTAATTTTCTAAAATTAACCGCGTTAACCCGTTAATGCGTTATCACGTTAACGGTATAACGCACAGCTCTGGTATACAGTATACTTTTACATTTTCAGTTTTTTTTTTCGAATATTCGACTTTTCGAATAATTCGGTATTTTGAACTTTTCGAATATCCGACTTTTCGAATAATTCGGGAATTTGAACTTCTCGAAAATTCGATTTTTCGAATAATTCGTGATTTTGAACTTATCGAATATTCGACTTTTCGAATAATTCGGGATTTTGAACTTTTCGAATATCCGACTTTTCGAATAATTCGGGAATTTGAACTTCTCGAAAATTCGATTTTTCGAATAATTCGTGATTTTGAACTTATCGAATATTCGACTTTTCGAATAATTCGGGATTTTGAACTTTTCGAATACGGGATTTTGAACTTTTTGAATATTCCACTTTTCGGATAAAAAGTCGACTTTTTCGATCGACTGTCGAATGATTTTTCAATTTTTTTTTCATTTGACCATTAGAGTAAGTCAAAAAAATGTTTTGTCATTCTCACTCATTTCCAGAAAAAAGCTAAATTACTTGAGCTAGCATACTCTATCCTTTTTTTGGGACTGAACTGAACTTTCAAACAATTGCTTCTCACCATTTAGTTCCGGTAGGTAGTAAGTACAAAACATTAACTCGGGCACCGGTTTCTTAAATAGACTTTTGAAATCCACCGCCGCTGCCGTATTAAACCATGTTTTGACTGGATCGCTGCTGTTTCCCATCGCAGCGATTTTGCACCCGCTGCTGCAGCGATGTAGCAGCGGCAGGAATTCTGTTCATAGTGCATAGCCTCACGGACGATCGAAGGAATTCAATCAGTCAGTGAAATCATAGGCTGGTTGTCATCAATAACACGTTTCGACTCGTAAACACTGATCTTGTAATATGAAAAGGTCAATATTCACTAGACGAAACGTGTCATCCGCTGGCGATCGCTCCATCGCTGCCATTATTGCAGCGATGGAGTGATGATCAGCGACCATCGAGAACCGCTCCTCCAGCAGCGAAGCGATAAAACATAGGTTTTCGTCGCCGCGACTCAGCTATGTAGGACGTTTGCCACGAAGCGATCACAATTGAAGCGCCTTTCCATTACGCGCGATGGTAATGGAACATTTGTCCCTCGCATGGCCGCAGCGACCAGATTTAGTCAAAACATGGCTTTAGGCATCTTTCATAGTCCTCACCGCAAGCGTGGCACGCGCGTAAAGCGCTGGAAGCGCGGTGGACAATGAAAGTTCTTAGCGCGCGTGCCGTCCGTCCAGCGCCGCCAAAGCGGCACCGCCCGAGCCGCCATAACGGTTTCGCCATTTCAATCACTACTTCCTTCTCAGTTTAGGTCCACTCCATCATAAAGGATTATGAGACTATCCTACGGTACCGTATACGCAAGTGCAAGCCAGGAATTTCTGTCTATGTCACAGCTAAGGCCCAACTTTAACCCGCACCGCCCTGGCGGTGGCGCAAGAAATTCGATAGTTGTTTCTCGCGCGCGCCGCGCGGTGAGAACTTTTATAGTCCACCGCTCGTCCCGCGCGTGCCGCGCTTAGGCCAAGTGCATACTTCGTCGCGGGTGCGACGGGGTCGCCGCGACAGAGAGTCCTCAACGACGTGATCGGTTATCGGCCGGTCGCCTGCAAATGGAGTTGACACAATATCGCATCCACTACAAAATGCACACATTATATTCTTGACAGAGCGCACCTTCATCTCCTCTCAATATTAGCGTCTGATGTTCTGTAACCTAAAATGGGTTCATTTGTGTGTGCCTAACACGGAGGTGGACTTTGTTTTCGTTCAGCCCAGGGAATATCCACACCGGGGGTCTGAGCTGCGCAATGGTGGAGGGAAGGGGGTCTGGCACCCCCTTCCCTCCACTCCTGTGACCTCCGCCGGGAGACCAATCGGACCATTCTGACAGGGCGTAGGTACATGTTTAAAATTCTTTATTTGTTGATAATACCGTCCAATTAACATGAAGCCTGGTTGTAATGAAGTTTTCGTAAAGGTTAAATTATAGTAAAGGTTCTCCCACGGTTGAATATAAGGCACAAAGGTTCTGGGCGTGTATCCGGGATGGTTGGGTATTAAATTGTAAATGAATTCAATATGTAAGCTATGGAACGGTACGGGGCGGTAGAGAAAAGTAAAGGCGATGAATTGATTGGCAAAGGCGAAGACTTCCAGAAGTGTCAAAGAAATAAACATGTTTTCAATAAATATGAGTTCGTGAATTTATTATGCAAGTCAAAGAAGAACGGGAACACTCTAATAAAAAAGGTCACTTTAAATGTACAGAAAACACACTAAAAAGTGGTTAGATACAAAAAAGGTGCTTGATATTTAGGTAGGCCGGGAACGGCACAAGCTGCTTGCTAATTGGAGAAAGCGTCATCTATTCTGGTTGCGTTGCGAATTTCACTCTTCAAAACACTCACACACAAGATACACGATGCGGGGTTTTCGCAAGGTGCTTAATTTTCGCAAAACGTTAGACATCACTTTTTTTGCAAGGTATGAATCAGGTGAATACGATATTCGAATCAAGAGTGGTCGATTTACCCCATATATAGTCTACAGCAATGGAAGTAGGACCTGGTGAGGTTGCGGACTCCTCCTAACATACTGTTGTCTGAATGTGTTATCACTAATTTTTTCGAATTAACTGAGATTGATCGGTGAGTTTTTGTCTCCACTCACATTTTCACCTCTTTTCATAGCTTCCACTGATGTAGTCATATCGGTGAAAACACAGACTCACCGATTTATCACAGCTGTTTCGGAAAAATGAGTGATACCACTAACAAACTACCGTATGTTAAGACCAGCCCGCAACCTCACCAGGTCCTACTTCCATTGCTGTAGACTATACAAACTTAAACGGCATCATAGGAAAGCCGAAGACAGCTACACCGCACGGGTTCACACTATTCTCAAGTGTGATCCCGCAGGACGTCGGCAATTTCGAATCTAATAGTCACGAGATATTCAAGTCCAGCGTGGTGGTTTTACTCCTTGTACTCATTTTCACCGTCTAAGATTGAGGCGGAACACATGCAGTACGAGAGCTCACACTTTTCTCAGGTGTTGTCCCTCTGAAAGTGGACATTTTTTCCAACTAGGTGTGACGGGTGTATTTGAGTCCAGCGTAGACGATTTATCCAGTGTACTCACTTTCACCGTCTAGCATGGAAGCTGGACACCGCTACATAGGTAGCGGGAGAAGATGGAAAAATCGTGCAAGTCCACAAGCCTACACTAGGGTATTAAAACAGCTGTAACTTTAATTTTAAATCATATATCTGTAGTTTGAGTAAATCTAAGAAACACGGTTTGTAACCCTACAGAATGAGACCTTCACCGCCCCCAGAGGATATTTTACAACAAAATTTACTATGTGTGGACTGTTGATGCTTTGGGCTTAAAAGTCCACACCTAGCTAGTTGGGTTAGGTGTGGACTTTTAGGCTCAAAGCATCCAAAGTCCACACCTAGTAAATTTTGTTGTAAAGCATCCTCTAGGGGTGGTGAAAGTCTCATTCTGTAGGGTTACGAACCTAGTTTCTTAAATTTACTCCAACCCCAGATACATCTTTTAGAACTAACGATACAGCTGGTTTAAAACCCTAGTTTAGGTTTGTGGACTTGAACGATTTCTCCATCTTCTCCCGCTAACTAAGAAGCGGTGTTCAGCATTCATACTAGACGGTTAAAGTGAGTACCCTGGCTAAATCGACTACGCTAGACTCAAATATCCTACTCCCGTGATACCTTCTTTTCAAAATTGCCGATTTACGGCGATCGTATTCTCCTGACTCATACCTTGCGAAAACGTGGACCACACCTGCATCAGGTGTGGGCCAGACAGTAGTGCCTTTCAGCGTTCATCCTAGATGGGAAAAGTTTGTATACAGAGTAAATCTAGCACTTTCGACTCGATTATTGTACTTTCGTGACCCTTACTTTGCAAAAAAAAATTAGGTCTGAAGTTTTTCAAAAATTAAGCTACTTGCGCGGTCGAACCCGCGTCGTGTATCTCGTGTATGAGTGGGTTTTGGAGAATAAAATTCGCAACGCAACCAGAATGGATAATGCTCTTTTTACTAGCAGCCCATAAAATTGACGTGAGCTGTTCTTGGCTTCTTCTTGAACCTGCTAAACAAAATCGCGAATTCGTGTTCATCTGAAAACACATGTATTTCTTCAACACATCTTGTAGCCTTCGCTTTTGCCAATCACTTCGTCGTCTCCACTCTTCTCTTCCACCACATACCTTAGCTTCCTACCCGAAATTATTCACAATTCATTAAGCAACCATTCTGGATACACGCCCAAACCTATGTGGCTTATATCCAACATTAGGAGAGCCTTCACTATAATTACACCCTTTACTATACTTCATGAACTCCGTCAAGAAAAGCCTCGTCCATGATCTATTTCGCTATTAATGTCTTCTTTTTTAATGGTCGCTCTTCTTTAAATTCTACATATTTTGAAATGAGTTGTTCACCTTCTTTCAATTTTACAAAAAAAAACAGACAAATAACGCTTCTGGCTGGGGATCTGAGAAAGTCGCCAAAGATTCGACCTATTAGCGCTTTTGGGGGGTATCTGATAGAATCGCGAAAATTTGGCCTTCGGGGGGGGGGAGTCTAAGTGAATTTAGCTTTCTCCACCAACGCGTAGCTAAATGCCTCACACGGAAACCAGAGATGCCCAGGGTTTCGGAGGCATCTAGTCTAATTTTGACACGAGAATTTACGTAAATTACGGAAAGTTTAGCCTCAGTTGGTGAAATTTTAGCTGCAGCGCCCGCATATTCTACGTAAATTCTCGCTACAGCACCCGCATACTCTACGCTTATTCTCGTTGCAGCACACGGCCGATCGACCCACCCAGTCTTGATCTGTACTAGAAAGGCGATCCCCGCTGCGATCGAGCGCATCGCCGTTTCTTCCCCACGGCCTGCAGCATACCACCGGCCAAAATTATCCCTTGCAAGGTGTTCCAGAGAGCGACACGGGGTCACCCTCCACGACCACCCACAGAGTGTCAAGTTATCCGTGGGTTGACTGTGCCAACACTGTTCAAACCGCATCCCTGCGTTCCGCGTAGCCAACACGGGTTTGAGATTGAATTCAACACAGGCTGTCGCGAAATCCGTAGATTCTCGCTACAAAATTATGGCGAGAATATACGGGTTTAGCGTCAGAGAGAACAGTGGTTCGAACGACACAAGAATATGCGAGTTTTATCTATCGTAGCTAAAACCCTTAAATTCTCGCTACATGGAATGGGGCGGCGTTTCAGGCCGCGCCCTCGGAGGCATCTAGCTATGCGTTGGCAGAGTTTGTCCACACCTCGTGCCGTACCCTGGTCCTGCCCCTTTTCAACTGACAACGCTGTGTGTGAGGTGATTTTGTTCAATTTTAGATTTGACTGAAATTCTATGTAGGCTTTCAAGGCACTGATCACTGATAGTGGCTGAGTGACGTTTTATACACAGAAGAAATCCGCGATCCATGAAAAATCTCGAGCCGATGGTGAATTACAGCGTGATGAGCACCCAAAAAGACTCATTCTAGGAAAGTTTTCACTTACATAAATCCAGAACATTTACCTATCGATTAAGTTATACAATTCGGCGTGACCTTCCCCACCATTTTGAAAATCGCCCAACATATCTCATATTTGGGTTGACCGCCCAAATTAACCCTGGCAGCAGTCCCGAGCTAAATATTTCGACTGAATATCAAAAAGTGGAATAGCGCCAGTTTTTGTGAAATTCTATGAATTTTTTTCCATTTTCATGATGTTTATTCTCAAAATGGAGCATCTCTCTCTATGAATATTAATGCGAACATCATTTGGACAAGGAATAGTGCATTGCATTAAGAAAATCATTAAAAAAAGAAAATTCGGAATGATCGGAATCATGAAGAAATATTCATTTCCCCAACTACATGGTAGTATTCGGTAGTACAGAATGAGATCACTTATCGAGTAATTAATCAATAAGTGATCTCAGACCAAAAAAAGATAAAAAAAGATGCATTACACTGTTCATTTCAGTGTAATGCATCTTTTTTATCTTTTATCTGTATCTTTTATCGCTTCTATTTGCTTTCGTAATGACAATTTGCTCAATTAATGACAAAACAACGAAAAAGACAAATGATGGTTAGTTTTTTTTTTGGAGCTGAATGTACAGAATAGGATATTTTTCGGTGAAATGAGACTGAATTATGCGCCTGTCGCTTGTACACCATGAAAAACCTCAGAAACGAAAAACTTCGAAACATCACTGAAATCGATTTCTGCCAGACAGCTTGAAACTCCAGAAAAGTAGACGATGGAAACTTTTCAGAGAAAAAGAGTGGAAGACACAGTAATGAAAAGGCTTGAGAAGAATTTAGACGCCTTTGGAGTCCCTGATGAGGCAAGAAAAATTATGGCAACCGCTTCGCGACTGTCGTGTTGCAATGCAACGCGAAGCGATAGTCACGGAGCGATTATAATTTGCGCCTCAAATCCGATGTACCGCTCCTCTGCACTGTGAACACCTAGCGACGACGCGACGTCGCTTGATCGATACGTAGGCTAATTATAACGTCGCGTCGCTCCGCGAATGAACTCTAGACGCCGCCTTACTGTGAGAACTATGAAAGATTCCTTAGCTAGGTGTTCACAGTGCAGAGGAGCGGTACATCGGATTTGAGGCGCAAATTATAATCGCTCCGTGACTATCGCTTCGCGTTGCATTGCAACACGACAGTCGCGAAGCGGTTGCCATAATTTTTCTTGCCTCATCAGGGACTCGAAAGGCGTCTAAATTCTTCTCAAGCCTTTTCATTACTGTGTCTTCCACTCTTTTTCTCTGAAAAGTCTCCATCGTCTACTTTTCTGGAGTTTCAGGCTGTCTGGCAGAAATCGCTTTCAGTGATGTTTCGAAATTTTTCCTTTTTGAGGTTTTTCATGGTGTACAAGCGACAGGCGCATAATTCAGTCTCATTTCACCGAAAAATATCCTATTCTGTACATTCAACTCCGAAAAAAAAACTAACCATCATTTGTCTTTTTCGTTGTTTTGTCATTAATTGAGCAAATTGTCATTACGAAAGCAAATAGAAGCGATAAAAGATACAGATAAAAGATAAAAAAGATGCATTACACTGAAATGAACAGTGTAATGCATCTTTTTTGATCTTTTTTGATCTGAGATCACTTATTGATTAATTACTCAATATGTTTCCCTTACATGAGCGTATTTTAGTTATGAATGACGGTATCGTTGTCTGAAATAGTGAATAAAGGTGAGACCAGCAATAAAAGTTCGCAGCATCATTTTCAGATTGGTGGCCGCGTGAAGAGCACCTGTTGCCAGGGAGTAGTCGAGAAATAGGTCCCTGGAAGCGGCTCCTGGTGGGCTATTTCTCGGCTATTGCGCGGACAACGTGGTCTCGGCCGAGCATTGGCCGCAAAATAGCCTAGAAATAGACCACCGGGAGCCGCTGCGGAGTCTGGTGTGCTATTTCTCGGCTATATCTCGGTCAAAACTTCTAGAGAAAGAAGAAAATAAAAACAAATTAGCTCACCGGCTTAGCAATGAGATGATTGTTGCTAACAATGAGGGTAATTTGGCGTACCTCAGTTTTAACAAGAAAAGCATATACTCTAAATCTTTGGACCATACTCGTTAAAAATGACTACGATTTTTCTCCTTTCAGAAATCTTTCGATATATGTGTCCACTATCTGGTCGCTAAAGTTTCCACATACTTGATCACAACGCAGCAATACGTAATCAGCGACAGATTGTCATCGCCGCTAACCCCCCCCCCTTCCTCTACACCAACGCTATCTCCAGGAACTCAAACTATTAGTTTACTACGCAGCTTCTTTTGAGATCTAACAGTTTTTTACGACTCAGTTCAGCTTCTTTCCTGACCCCCTTCACCATCTATCGCACCGTTTCGACAGCCCATGCTGCCCTTTCAGCTCTCACGACGTCCTGCGAACCCCTTTTAAAGCTCTTTGAGGCATATTGCACGCTCCCTCAAGGAACACCTTCCGTCATCCCTTACATTTTTCAATTTTTTTCCAGAGCCCTGAAAACATTACATGAACTCTGACTTAGGTCTATTTGCATCAGAATTATGAAATGAATACACCATAAGAGTATTTTTCACCAGTTAGACAGTGAGCTAATAATCCTCCGCTACAAAAAGTGTTTGGAATCAGTCTTAACTAGAGCTGAGATCGAATAATCATAAAATTATTTTGATCGAATGCTCTTCCATCCGATTTTTTGACTTATATGTATTCCAATAGTCGAATTTCTCAGAAAATCGCCGCATCCATTGCGTGTCGAATATGCATTCAACTCGAGTGACTACACCCATCAAAAGGCTCTATCGCAGGAGCACGTGCTGCAGAATTTCATCGTAGGAGCACGTGCTGTAAAACTTAAATTTAATCGCAGGAGGGCATGCTGCAAGGTAGTCCAGCCCTACTGTAGCAGCACACTGGCACATAACGCGGACAGCACACGTGCGACTCGGCCATCGCGCCGAGAACCAATTGGGGCTACAAGCGGCTGGGCGGCCAAGCACCGCAAACTTGTGTATTTGAACCTGCAAAGCTGCCTACGTCTGCGTCCCGCCTCAACAGCACGTCGTATGCTCTCCGTTTTTTGAAATCGTGTTGTTATAGAGTTGAATGCGTATCACGCACGCATTGAATTATTCATTTGTGGGGATACGTGTTGCGATTTGAAACACAATAGGAGCACGTGCTCCTCTAGCAGCACGTACCCTAACTGTGCTCGAAACCGCCTTGTCTTCGAGTTGAAAGCGTATCCGACGATCACTGAATGCGGCGATTTTCTGAGGTATTGGTAGAAGCGATTCGCAATTGCTTTTATTAACGGTATCAACCCACATTTCATGGTTTTAGGCAGTTTTCACGTAATTCTAATTTTTGAGATGATTCGCGAAATCGATTACTGCCAATGGGTAAAACTGAATTGCCGAAAAGATTGAGAAAAACGCACCAGAAATCCACGAAATATTGTACAAACAGTCCACGGCAACGGAAAAAGGCCAGTGTGTGTTTGCGTGCTTCCACCAAGGATACTGTAGGTTGCGAGTAAATCGACGGCAAAGGTGTAATTTTCTCCTAAATACCGAAGGAAAAATATCGGGTACGTTGAGTTTTTCCTCACAGACAAACATCGTCATTATACCTGAAGTCTCTACCATGGATACACGTAGGAAAAACAAGAAAAAATTAATTGCTCTCTGCTACATATCTCCACTTTTTTGTTTTTTTTTTCATTTTTTTCAATATTTCTGCGTGTATCTACTCTGCCAATTCGTGACTTGATGCCTCGGCACATGATACTTGATTCTCACATGCTCAGCAATTTCTGATATAGTTACATGCGAATTAGGGACTCTAAACATGTTACCTGCGACTTATCTTCACGGCTTTGAGTTACATGCGTCCTTCAACAAAGCAAGTATTGTGCTTATCTGGGCCAAATTCCGGTCCGCAATTGCGTTTCGACACGCTTAGCGGCCGCACGCTCCCGAGTCGGAAGAGCTTCCAGCGCCACAGCCGCCGATCTGCTGACTCTAGGTGGGTTTTGTTAACTGGAAACTAAGAAAAGTTGGAGAAAATAGTATAAAAAAGCATATCGAGTCGGCTTTAGCGCTGGAAACCCGACTGACTCCAGCGCGTGCGGCCGCGAAGCGTGTCGAGACGCAATTGTAGACCGAAATTTGGCCCGGAGAAGCACAGTATGTTGCGCAGTGCAAGTTGGCTTACACGTGACATAAAGTGCTGACGGGTAACTTAAATGTGTTATTTTATCGCACATGTAACTTAACTCGGGTAGGGCTGTTTCCCAGAAGGTATACGACGCACTCTCGAGGCGAGACTCAGATGTCGATAGCGTGGACGGTTCAGTTGCCTAAGTTAACTGTAGTTCAACCCGAACACCGCCTGTAGGATCCGCCTAGTCGCTGGCGGCCCCCGGCATGCTCGGTGAGCATGCTGCGTGTCAGTGAAGTTGAAGTAAGTCGCGTGAAACCATCATGCAACTTGCGTCAAAGACTCAGGTAACTTGTTCAGAAATTCCTGAGTGTGAGCATCGAGTCTTTTTTTTCGCGTCAAACTGAGTGTCGTGACTTTCGTCCGACTTATTCCTTGCTGACGTCATCTCCTATGCAGGGGCGGCAGAGTGCATAGACACCGGGGCCTGGCGGCGTGCCAGTACGGTTAGGAACGTTCTAGAGCAGGCAGAGACGCAGAGGGCGCAGGCGAGCAGAGCCCCGCCCATCGATTACCGCCATTTCTTCTCGTCGTGGTGCGCGTCCGCCGGCTGCTCGTCAATACCAAAGCAGTCGAGTCCGACCTCTCCTGCTCCCGATGGATCGTCATCAGCCCAGCGAGCCGTAGCTTGCTGGCCAAGCAGTACAGGCCGCAGTCATCGTCCGGCCAGGAGCCCGAAGTCACCAGGTGGGCAATTCCGTACTGCCTATAAAGCAGACGCCCGAAGGGAGGGCAATGGCGCAGGGGGCCGTTGCCTCTGCCCCGCAGTCCCGGTGCCGTGACACTCGTCCCACCGAAGTGACGCGGAGGAAACGCAGCGGTCCGGAGGCACCACTTAGGTCCGACCCCTAGTTACTGGGAGGAATCCGCACTTGACCCGTAGTAACGTTGTATCTAAGAGAGGTTATAGGTTATAGGTTATAGGTTTATTACGTTCGCATAAGGCAAGCGTTAAAGAGGCACGCAACAATACAAAAATGGTCAAATAATAACAATTATATGATATGCATTAAAACTACACAATGTATGGTAATGGAGAACGCGATAATATAATGAAAGCGATCGATGACAGAAAAACTCAAGGCAACTCATAGCACTGCAAAAGTTGGGACACACTCCTCCTGAACTGAGGAAAGGTCATAGGGGAACCTGGATTATTTTTGTAACCTTGAGGAGAAGACTTCCAGCTCTGAAAGTGAATGATTTAGCGCGAATGGTTGTTTTCGGTCTAGGCAACGTGACCTTAGAGTGACTCCCTCTGGTTCTAGTGAAAATAATTTGAAAAAAGTTTCTTGGCCGAAAAGCACCTGCTGAATACAGAAGCTTATGAACCATGCATACATCAAATACTCGGCGTCGAGATTCAAGTGTGGGTAAACCTAGATACTTGTTCCGGCCGGAAAGCAGCTTTTGGGATCCGGTGATACAAAAATCCTCCAATCCTTACAAGTAGTTTACGAGTGAAGTTGTTTTGAACTTTCTCTATGGCATAAATATGTTTTTTCTTAAACGGACAAAAAAACTGTAGTACTTGATTCCACAATAGGCCTGACATAAGTTTTGTAAGCTCGTAAAAGCAAGGGTTTACTTTTGAGTGAAAGGTTAAACGCATCATACGTATCTGGTGTTCTGTTGTGTAGCAAAAGTGCAGACAGTGTGGCGGTAATATCCGCAGGCTACGGCCTTATTCAGTGCAGTCGACAGCCCTTATGTATTTTGTGTTATGTTCGCTTTGGAGTCGCGAACCAGGGCGCCGATGTCGACAAGATGTATTTGCGACGTAAACACTGATGAGTATTGGGTGGTTATTATATGTGTCAGCTCGAACAGGGCTTGGGCCCTTCATGTGTACGTCCCTCACCCGCAGTGGCAGTGTCGGTAATGAGCGAGCATAGCGTGCAGAGTCCTGTCGCAGATGTCCCCAATACGTGACGGACGGGTCTGTCACCCACACAGCCGATGCAAGGAGCTTGGCGGGCCCGTACGTCGCGACATGGTGCATCGGACTGGGGTTGGTCGTGGGGAAACCCACGGCTGGCCTTAGTGATCGAACCCTGCACGCTTCGCGCAAAAGCGATAAGGTCCACTATTTTTGTGTTGGCCCGTTTGATTGTTTGTTTCAGGCTGATGTGCGAGACAGCTACCGTGAAGTGGTCTACGAAGGAGGTTCGACTGGGGTAGAGCACTTACCACCCTAGTGCTGCCGTCGCTAACCCTTGCTGCCTGCAAGTGGGAGTAGCTCGGTTCGGGGACAGTTGCTGCGGCGCTGCGGCGGCAGTCACTGCTATAGCATAGGGAACGGGAGTAGAAACCCCTTGAGGACTGTGTGTCGTTTTGCTAGCAGGTGTCCTCCCACCGGTGCGGCCGTGTCGGGGTGCCGGGGGATCCATAGGCCTTGCTCGCAGCTTCGCATGGAACTTGACCGCATCACTTGGTCCGCAAGTGCTTCATGGTCCTGCAGTAGCTGCTGTTTTGTAAACACTCAATCTATATTTATTCCTCTGTACATATTCTATCCAACTCGGTGCGCCCCACAACATCTCGCCATCAACCCCCAACATCACGCATTTGCATCTTTGTCCCTCGTAACATTTCGCATTTTGCATATTTGACTATCTATGTGCTGAGTGGGCCATCCTCGTTTTGTTGCCGCGTAAACCGCCGTTGGGAGCTCTCGGCCAAGGGCTACCCCTCGGCATGGATGCAGACATAACAGTACATTTCAGATTTGGGTTCGCAGTTTGACCACCTGCAACGTTTCTTGCAATGTCAACAATCAGCGCATGCAAAGCAAAACTCACGAAAGCGCTTACAGCGCTCCAGGTAGCTAGAGGTAAGGTAGATCAGGATCTTTTACATCCGTTGGTTGCCTCTCGTTGTACCATTGACACGCGCCAGCTCCTTGACGCACGTCTCGGAGCCCTTCGGTCGCATATGTCAGAAATAGGAACTTGTCTGCAATCCATTTTGGAGCGTCAGCAAGCTTTCCGCAGTTTTCTAGGCGATAATCCTTCTTCAGGTGATGCTCAAGATCAATACGTCGCCTACATGGAGGAAAATAACGTCGAAGTGATTTTAAACGACGCAGAAAATCTGCTAGTTACGCTTGACAGCAGCAAGTCGGACACGGAGATGCACCTACAACGCATCTCGACTCTTACCGTGTCTTCTCCTACTCATGACGAGACCAGCAGCTCGACTACGGAGCAGACCGCAGATGCAAACCACGCAAGCGCATTGATTCCCGTCGTCAGACCGTCAGTCCAATCGCAAAATCCATAGCCGGCACCTTTTGGCCATAATACCACCCCAAGGGACGGGATTCCGAGCGGGCTCATGCCTGCTAATGCGCCGGTCGATCCAGCCATTCAGCTGGGCAAGCTGACGCTGGAACCCTTCCACGGGGACATAAATCAATTCCGCTGGTTCTGGACTGCTTTTAAACTTGCAGTTCATGACAATGCCTCAATGGCACCGGAAATCAAGTTTTTATACCTTCAAAGTCTCTTAAAAGGTGACGCGCAAATTGTGTTACACGACCTCTGTCCAGGCGAATGTAACTACCATCATCTTGTGCAGACGCTCAAGAAGCGGTACGATCGCCCTCACAGGCATCGCGCCATGCTTCACAAGCAGCTGCAGCAGTTACCGCCTGCTCGGGGAAGTGGTGACAGTATGCGCAACACTTGGTTCTCAATTTCAGGTATTATCCAAGGGCTGCGTCAGTACGAGAGTCTTGGAACGGTTCTCCCGATCCTTGACCTCGTCAAATTGAAGTTTCTGACGGACGTGCAGCAGAAACTCCACGACATCGAGTTTCAAACTGGGAAAGATTTCTATCTGTACCAGATTATGCAGCAGTTGGACAACATCATCGCGTCCAAGGAGAAGTACGAGGACTCTACCACCTTAAGAGACCGTTACTCGGTCAATACGCACTCTCGCGAGCGAAGTCCGAATCGTTCCCGTTCGTCTCCGCCACGCACAACATCGCCAGGATCTAATTCTGGCTCGCAAAGATGCTGTTTATGCGACTCATCGAGTCATAGCACCTCTAGGTGCAAGGTAAACCTACCGGTTCCAGCCCGCCGCAATTTGGTTCGCGCCCTAAAACTGTGCTGGAAATGCTTGCGATCCGGTCATTATACTTCCAGGTGATCATATCCTGATTGTCGGCAATGCGCAGGAGATCATCATGTACTCCTCTGCATGAACCGTTCACGCAGGGACAGCCAAGATCGTGATCGATCGCGCAGGAGTGGTTCTCGCTCTCGCCAGGACAATCGCCATGGTTATCGATCCGCCCAGGATCGTTATCCCTCCCGCAGTCCCTCACGGGATAGCAGGAGGTCGACGAGCTCACCTCATCATGGTCGTCCAAGGTCTGATTCGCGAGATCGACGCCAATCAGGTAGGTTTGACAATTCTCGTTCGCCGTCTAGGCATCATTATTCATCTACTTCTAGCCGTGTTTCTATTCGTTCTCCCGTAAGGGATCGTTCACAAGCTAGATCGCCTAGCCGCAATTCGCATTTTCAGCATCAAGCTTCCGAGTCCGACTACGAGGCTGAACAGATCACGCACATGTACCAGGCTCGCAGCACGCATTCGCGTAAAAGCAGGTCATCGCTTATGTTGGTTTACGCCAACGCCTACGCATGCACCCCAGGAACGCACGAGAAGCTTCTTTTACTTCTCGATTCCGGGGCGCAAACAAGTTTCATCACTAATGCTGCCGCACAACGCCTTGGTCTATCTATCTCAGACGTTCAGTCGCGCACATTCATCGGATTTGGCGGAAAGGAGACCACAGAAGACTGAAACTGTCAAAGTGACGTTGGTCGATCTCCTGAAGGAAGAACTCGACCTCACACTTCTGACAAAGGACACTATCACACTTGCGCAAAGAACACCGCATTTAGCCAAAGAGGACGTAGATTTCATCCGTCGACAACAGCACGGAATGCCGTCCTGCCACGGACAAGATCTGGTTGTGCCAGACATTCTAATCGGCATCGACAACTTCTGGGATGTCGTTTCATCGGCAAACTCCATCTGCTTGCCATCTGGAATGGTTCTCACCCATACCAGGTTCGGCACAATCATACCTGGCAATCCGGTTTTTCGCTCAGGCTACCAAAAAGCCCAGAAACCGACGATGGAATCTACGCAGAATTCGGCGATGACGAAGATGCCGTCAATCGTCTGTAGACACTTGACCCTCTAGGCGTCACCGACAACCACGGAGAAGTGCAGAAACATCGCACAGATTCATCAGATGTACTTAGATATGCCTTAAAACGCACTGCTTCAGCCTCTTCTGGCTCGTTCTAGTCAAAAAACCGCAGTTTCCAGTGTTAATCTATCCTTCCAGGTCGACACGTGCGTTAACGTGCTCCAACACAACGTGGCAGACGCGTCGCGGTCGTATCTCATCCGCGCGCGGCCACGCCGATCGAGCGGTAGCCGCCTCATTTTGAAATCCTCGGCGCCCCTCGTGGTCGATTCTGGATTCGCTGGTCAGCTGCTGGATGTTTTGCTGGATTATTTACTCGGATTGGACGCACTACCCTATTCTAATGGTAGTCAGGTACCCCGCTTTTAAAATTTCATCTATTTTTTGCTGTGTGTGCCGCGCATATTTCGATTTTTGCGTTTACCTGCGCTTTCTTTCTGGATTGACTCGCATTTCTCGTTTCTTGCCAAAATCACATTTTCTGATTTTCGTTTCATATGGGATTTGGCTCCTCACCTCGCAACTTCCACAGTGGATGACCCCATCATTGCCCGTATTCTCTATCTTTCTTAAGTGTACTCCTCGCACTTGCTGGAGTCACACCCCTATTTTCCACATCTAATTTTTAATCAATACCTTTGACCCTCATGCGCCCACTGTGATCTACCGTACACACACGACCCCCCTACCGCACGCAAACCTGACTTTCCTTAACAATCACCCTTTCACCCTAAATTTTCTACTGTAGTATAATTCACAATTTTTGTTTAAACTTTTTCATTTTTCAGCGCAGAGAATCCCTTTGATGCAGGGGAACCTCTGCCCAAATTTTTTCAAAACTTCGAAACATAAAATTTTTTCCAATTTTTCAAAAAAAAACTTTTCCCCCTAATGCATCATTTCGCATATTTCGTTAACTATTTTTTGTTTTCAGCGCAGCCAAACCCTCAAATACGGGGTAACCCCTGCGCAAATTTTTCAAAAAATCCTAAAAACTTACATTTTTTTTCTCTCAACACATTCAACAAACAATTTTTCAAAATCTTTATTCATTACAACAACATTTTGAGGGACACCAGCACTCTGTGCAGAAACGTGCAATCGTATCTCAAGGACCTGCAAAATATGGAAAGCACTCCGCAGGGCACTCAAGCCTTTGAGTTGCTTACAACCATACGCAGTCACCTTGACAATCTCTACGAAAAACGCAATTCGGTTTTGCTCAATTTCGCAATGACTCTCATTACGGATCAACAGCCGAGAGTCGAACGAGCATTGGAAGCGCACGAGCTCACCATCGGCGACATTCAAAACGCATTGATCACAACCACAGACCTGATCGCCGCCGCATCAAACAACATGTTACAGGAAGCGGTTCGTGAACATTTTCGCACTATCGTCGCTCAGCAGCAGCATTCTATCAACGCTGCATCAGCTCCAACGTTCAAAACCAAGAGCAAACCAACCGCACACTTTTCAGGTAAGCGCAGTGCTTCTCCAGCACGCTCTGTCGAGTCTCAGGACCGCCGCTCGTCTACTTCGGGCCCGGTCTTCTTGACGCCGGCACCCAAACTTTTCGCACGTTCCAATTCTCCAGCGCAACCGTTTCAGCCTGTACCGCAGGCAGCTCCTGTCGTGCCCCCCCCCAGCCTGGGCCTCAGCCCATTTTTCCTGATCGTCCCGCCGGCTGGCAACCGGCCCCGGTCAAGGAAAACCCGGAGGGATCGCACACACGCTGCTTCTTCTGTCATGACAGATACTTCTCGACAGGCTGTCAAAACTATCCGCGTCCGGTCGAACGTGTTATGGTCCACTCACGCAGAGGTGGTTGTTTCGTCTGTGGTCTTAAGCACGGCGAAAGCGCATGTGAATCCGTACGCAAGTGCAAAGCTTGCCGTTCGGATCGCCACCATACCGCCTTCTGTGCCTACAACAACCATCCCAACGCGATCACCGAGCTGGAACATTGGACACATGGCGATTTGCTGGATGAAGGACGTAGGATTGCGGGAGAAGTGAGACACAAGCTCGCTATGGCGAGACTTAGATCTCAAAAGTAAGTTTAAATGGTAAAATAGTTATTTAGTTCTAACACATTCGCACTTTTTATTTCTCACCCTCGCATGAATCGATTTTCGTGTTAGCAACTTTCGCATCTTTCGCTTATTTATAATTGTCTTTCTTAAAAAGACACAAAGATCGATTCGCAGAGGACTTTTCTCTAAAAACAGTCGTTGTAGTCAGGGTAGGGCCTGATGCCCACCTCCTATATATCCACGTATGCAGCCCTATATCGCACTCACGGGTTTTTTTAATGATCTTCGCACTTCCGGTAATTAAGCATACGGTGGAAGCAGTACGTGTACTACGCACTGTCTGGTCTTTCAGTCGCAGGGCCGTGTTTTTTCGAAACACGTGCTGCCAACTGTTATACGCGCATTGACAGGTCTTTTGGGCTAAGCGGAGGGAGGCCGCATTCTTTTTATTTTTCTCCTAGCTCGACCCAGGGTTCAGTTACAGCATTCGGGCTAGTGCTTTGTCCCTCACTTGGGTCTCGTGTCACTGGCGAGGTTCTTCCTCCCCCTCGCGCAAAGTACTAATCTATGACCTCGTGCACTTACGCACTGCCCAGTAGTTTAGGCCCACAACTTTTTGTTGGTGGTGAGGTGGTGGTGTTATGGTGTTTCGTGGTCATCGTCAAAAGAAGAACTGTGCCTTCTCCATCTTCGGCACCCGTCAATTATGTACTTTGTTTGCTCGACCGATAAGAGCACAGTGATATCGTGTACATATTCTGTATATATATTTTGATGAAAAAGGTCATCGTCAACAACATTGACCCCGGATCTCCTCCCCTTCTATTGGTTCGCAGCGCACTGGACAAGCCGTCACAGTCGTCATCAACATCGAGCGCTGATAGGCCCAAACGATCGTCGGTACCCCCTAGGTGGTGTTTGTATTATTGCTTCCCCGTGGTGTCTCCGTATACCTTGAGGCGCGCGCAGGTTCAGTCCTTTTCTGGGCCCCCAGTGTCGTGACTTTCGTCCGACTTATTCCTTGCTGACGTCATCTCCTATGCAGGGGCGGCAGAGTGCATAGACACCGGGGCCTGGCGACGTACCAGTACGGTTAGGAACGTTCTAGAGCAGGCAGAGACGCAGAGGGCGCAGGCAACAGAGCCCCGCCCATCGATTACCGCCATTTCTTCTCGTCGTGGTGCGCGTCCGCCGGCTGCTCGTCAACACCAAAGCAGTCGAGTCCGGGCTCTCCTGCTCCCTATGGATCGTCATCAGCCCAGCGAGCCGTAGCTCGCTGGCCAAGCAGTACAGGCCGCAGTCATCGTCCGGCCAGGAGCCCGAAGTCACCAGGTGGGCAATTCCGTACTGCCTATAAAGCAGACGCCCGAAGGGAGGGCAATGGCGCAGGGGGCCGTTGCCTCTGCCCCGCAGTCCCGGTGCCGTGACACTCGTCCCACCGAAGTGACGCGGAGGAAACGCAGCGGTCCGGAGGCACCACTTAGGTCCGACCCCTAGTTACTGGGAGGAATCCGCACTTGAACCGTAGTAACGTTGTATCTAAGAGAGGTTAAACGCATCATACGTATCTGGTGTTCTGTTGTGTAGCAAAAGTACAGACAGTGTGGCGGTAATATCCGCGGGCTACGGCCTTATTCAGTGCAGTCGACAGCCCTTATGTATTTTGTGTTATGTTCGCTTTGGAGTCGCGAACCAGGGCGCCGAGGTCGACAAGATGTATTTGCGACGTAAACACGGATGAGTATTGGGTGGTTATTATATGTGTCAGCTCGAACAGGGCTTGGGCCCTTTATGTGTACGTCCCTTACCCGCAGTGGCAGTGTCGGTAATGAGCGAGTATAGCGTGCAGAATCCTGTCGCAGATGTCCCCAATACGTGACGGACGGGTCTCCAAAATATCAACGTTGAGCGTTTAGACTTTATTCTGAACCTTAATTGCCTACCGGAGAAAATACCACACTATTAAGTGAAAAAATAAAAGAAAACTCATCGGCGAGTATAAGAAAATTCAACTTTCTGCCTCAAACGCGGAGTGCCGCTGCCCGTGGACACCTCCACCTGCCTCCACCCGCACTCCTTCCTGATGGACAGGCTGTATGTGCAAGAAAACGCGTTGCGATTCTTACTGCTGTTTGAAGGTTGACAAACGAGTAAGAAGACTTTAGCGGCAAGCTCCAAAAAAATCGTTTAATCTTGGAGAAAAAGCTGTTTGAAAAAAATACAACAAAAAGTGGTCAGATTCATGGGCGCCTATTTTGTGTCATCGTTCTAGAGCGGTAAGGGGCTTTTTCAGGACACCGAACTTTGTCGAGGATCTCAGCCAGGCTCAGACACATATTCGATGGAACACAAGAGTTTGAAAGAGAATCTTGGCCCCTTATTGTGACTTCAAACATCCTTGCATAGACCCAGTACCAATACCCATGCAGCACTATTTTCTTCCATTTCCGAACCCAATAAGTCGGAAACGGAAGCGGAACAGAACAGCCCAGAAAACACCAGAAATACGGAAACGGAACTCGAAACGGAACAGTTCGGCACAGACCTGATGATAGGTCACTCTGACTCGCGTCAAATTCACCCTTTGCGCGAATAAGCTTTGATGACGGCGCTAAAGATTAATTTCCTCGCTCATGATAAAAGAGGGCGCAACAGGCCGCTTGTGTGGTGGGGGGGAACTCACCGTTTTTCAACGTTCCAGATGCTTTTCTTCAAAATTTAGGGAAAAATACAACTTTGCCGTCGATTGAGTTTCAACGTGCAGTATGTTTAGTGCAAATACGCAACCGCACAGCCACCTTTTTTCCTTGCCGTGACTGTACCCTCACTGCGTCTCCGCACTTTGAGGGGAACTGCTTGTTGTGACGACGGAATTCTTTCAAAAAATTCACAACGCAGCTGCTCCATTCTGACTGTTGGGCCCTACCTAATGCTGTTTTGCATAATGTGTCCCTCCACCTCCGCTTGACCCCATCATTCAGCGGTCGCGACCGCCGTGAACTCATTCATCCTACCGGACTAGTCCAGGCCAGAAAATTCTTTCACTGAAATGAGGCTTTTTAGTGTGTTTTTCGAAGTTTCTTCGTGGTTCTTGCAACACATTTTTTGCAACACAGACCCTTTTTTTCGAGGAGGAAACTCGGAATCGAAATTTATCGCGCTTTCAAGCGCAACGCAACATGAAAAATGTACAGTCAGTTCGAATGAGACCGTCCGCTCATGCGGTCGGTGTGGGTGTCAAGCGGCCGTCGCGAAGGCATTTTTCGGACAAGCTTCCCCACGGCTGCAAACAGCTAACTGGGATTTTATTCTCTATCTGTCTAATATTTCCTCTAATCGATTTACAGGTGCGAAAATTGTCTTCGCGCACGCCGCTCAACACGCACACTGACCGCATGGGCGGACAGTATCATTGGGACAAACTATAAGCAGCGGCAGCTTTTCAGTTGCCGCGAACCTCGCTGCTAGTCCCCCTCCAAACCAACTTTATGTCCATGGAATCAATCAAAGAGCTTTTATTACGCGACTGCTTCTGAAGACCTGATAGCTTTATGAGACCTCTTTCAAGCTCACTTCTGGAGCCATCCAACTCTCTAACTAGGGCTTGCCTTACAGTTCCGGTGGGCTTTTATAAAACCATGCGTTGATAATTGTAGGTATGGGACACAGCATTGATAATCCGTTTTCCAAATCCCCTAAATGCCTCATAGAATCACAGGAGATTTCCAAAAGTGGGAATTTTCATAGCTTTGCGTAGATAAAAGGGAATGGCAATTTTCAGGATGTTCAAAAAAATTGCGGCGGATTGAGCTGAAAACTTGCTTTTTAGGGTTGTTCTGGGTGCTGACCACGAATCTGAGGCCCATTTGTCAATATTTGAAAAATTACATCTGATTTGGTCCGATGCTTCAAATTGGGGGGAAATTTAGCAGGGGCGGTAGTAATCTGGCCCTAAGTGTGAATTAGTGATAATGAACATCTTCTACTGAATTGACAACCATAATAATGAGGAGCCTGTCCTATGTTGAATGAGGGTCTATAACGCTGTTAACAAAATTTACCGGCCACTTGGAGACGAACCAAGTTAACAGGCGAGGAACGAGAGCAGCGCGACATTGCACTGCACCATTGCGTCGCTGAAATCTCGAGGACAGGCACATGAGATAGTGGAGTGACGCATGGAGAAAGGCAAAATCGCAGTCACTTCGTTGACCCCGCAGCCTGTATTATGCGCTACAAAAGACTTCTCACTGTGCTATTTGGTACACAGACCTCGCATGATGCGAGCGAGTGCCGAGTCAAGCGCTGAGTGCACTGAGCCTTATAGTTAGGGATAACTAATTAATCAATTTGTTCTTCATGATGGCAGAGACCTAATTGAATACAGAGATCTGATTGAAATTTTTCTCCCTTACTCAAAATTGGTTTGTTGCGTCCTGTTCACTTTCCGAAAGCAAACGTATGAAGGTGCAAAACTACCTACATCGTTCGGGTGTGGGGGGGGGGCACTCAAGATTCAATTGAAGAATGAAAAGGACCGTTTTTCAGAAGCCGAAGTGTTTTCTTGGAGTTTCCATGAAAACAACGACTCACAACGCTATCAGGCATATGATATCAGCAAAAATTTCCGAATCCGTGAATGAATCTTTTCGTTTTTTCGAGGGCTTTCCCCCCAACTAGTTTTGCACCCAAAAGAACAGTGGCCACTTTTTGCAAAAAAAAGGGCAGCCCAGCTTCGTGAGAAAGACAGTCCGATTCTTGTGAGTTCCTTGAATTGAAAATTTTCCTAACATTTTATTTGTAGTACATAATGTTACGCGAATTGTAGGCCAACATTGCTTGAACAATTTTTGTTTCTGAAGCAAAGATTTCTTTTTCTGAATCGACTTCCTAAAACGGCGACCGCAGCCCACCAAGTCCAAGCCCTGAGTTATGATTGCTAGTGCATTAAAAAAGCAGTACGTGTGCGATCTCGATGAATTAAAAACAAATAGCGCAATGTGAAGGTGCCTTTTGGCACTCAGAATCGAAGGTCTTCTTGTCACAATGGTTTCCTATCACATCAGTTGCAGAATTCAGAAGTTGTCCATGTGCACTCATTTTAGAAAAAAAAGTATAGAATAGGCTTCTCGATTAGTACATATGTGCAATTACTACGGAACGTTTCATCGGCGTTCTAGCGCGCGACGTTTCAGTGAACTGATTGCAAACGGAGTTCACTTCAGTAACAGAGCGATTTCGGGAAAAATTGGTCGCAAGCCACATCTATAAATAGCAGTTTGGACCGGTTTCATTTTTAAAAACTCAAGAGAAAAGTTAATGTGCAACAAGATTCCTTTTTCCGAGAAACCGAACCCTTCTCGCTAATTTTCTTTCAAATTCATTCGCTTCTACGAAAGATAGCTCGGGTATTGTAATCGAAAACTTACAAACTAGACTAGCCTTGATAGGAAACGTTCTTATTTCTTTTCTAACTGTCTTGGTTTACCTCCGACTTAAAATTTAAAGGCAGCATACACGCTCGTAAGCATAGTCGAGATAACAGCATAGATAAGTCCGCACGGCGCGTACTATGTCGTCAACGACGCTTGAAGCGCTGAAAACTGTCCAGGATGACAATATTTGACAATGTTTCAGCAATCTTGCCTTCCACGCCCGTATTTTCACACCCCTTCGAGTAACAGAATGGGAATCGATACTTGAGAAAACATGTGATAACTTAGAATGATAGCACTATAAAAAGGGAGTGCAGTAGAGAAAAAACTCGATTTACCTCAATATAACATGTTTGTGCACTGATAAAATCCTCCATTTCAAGAGGTCAGCCAAAGTAGAGCGGCATTCTCAAAAGTGGACGGGAGTCAATAGGTATGCAGACATGTCATACTCAAGTAAACCAAGCTATTTCTCTCGTGCACTCCCATTTGATAGTGCTATCACTCTCAATTATCACACGTTTTCTCAAGTATCGATTCTCATTCTGTTACTCGAAGGGGTGTGAAAATACGGGCGTGGAAGGCAAGATTGCTCAAACATTGTCAAATGTTGTCATCCTGGATGATTTCTGGCGCTTCAAACGTCGTTGACGACATGGTACGGGCCGTGCGGACCTATCTATGCTGTTATCTCGACTATGCTTGCGAGCGTGTATGCTGCATTTAAGCGGTAGGTTTAAATGTACTCGGAGGACATTTTGCTCAGGTCCAATTGAAATCTATGTTTCTCCTCCGCCGCCGCACTAGTGCTTATGCTCTGACCACCCTGCAATCAGCTACAGCCACCTGTCGCTGATTTTCCCAATCAGTGTCATCCATAAAGTTGAAGTAGAAGTGTCGCTGATTTGGGCCAGAGTTGCTCATTAAGAGTTGGTGGTTCTACGAGAGCATTCCCAGGTCAGAACCAGCATGTTTGTGTTTGTGCAAAGACGAAGTTAAGATGCAACTTAAATTTGAGATTTAAGTTGCACATTAAAGGCACAGTACACCCAGAAAATTGTTTTTTCGTTTCCATGCTTGTTTTGGAGACGATGAAACGCTGATCACAGTGGTATCCTTGAAATCGTTGAAGACCCTCTACGAAAGGAGTTATGGCTTCTCAAAAAAAGCCTCTTATTTGAGGGCGAAAAATTGGTGGACGAGTTGTCCTAGGCCTGTACTTCTTTTCATTCGCAATTGTTGCACGAGAGCAAGCCAGGATTATGAGAAGGGCCGGTAATGGACTCAAGAACGTAGACTCGGTTGAAATTTATCCATCCATCCAGCCGATATCGAGGACGAAAATCAGGAAGGGGGCCGGGCCTGTGGTGGTGAGGGAAGAGGGTCGGGCCTTTGGTGGTCGCTTAAATCTCGCTTATTTGGAGGAATTGTGATTTCGCACCTGGCAAGTGTTATACAGAAGGGGTATAATACACAAAGAAATAAAAATCACAAATTTCATATCTGAGGGTGTACTGTGCCTTTAAGCCATATTACTACCGCCCCAGGAAAACGCCACTTTTGACGATTTCGGGAATCCTACGACCAAATCGCTTCAAATGTTGTACATAGGGGCTATTCGGTCTGCCTAACACGAATCTGCAACCCGTTTATCGAGTTTCGATAGATTACGGTGGGTATACGGTAGCTCGGTCAATGTCTCAGATTTGACTCAAAACTTCACTGTGGGCGTTATTTGGAACGCTGAACACGAATTTGAGCCCCATTTTTCGATTTACGAAATTTTAAGGTAAGTATTTAACTTAAAAGGCACTACTTAAAGGCAAGTACTTAAAAGGCATTGTGCCTACCGTAACCTACCGTAAACCTGAGTCAGGCAAGGAATAGACCCCAGATTCGGGTTCAGCGCCCTAAATAACCCCCAGATGCAAGTTTTGAATCGAATCCGAATTTTTTTTACACTCCGTAAATTCCCTGATGCCTTAAACCCTCCCCCCTTACCTTTTTTTTTGAAGCAATGAAAATGCCACTTTTTGGAATGCCCGCAGCCATTTAGGGAATTTCAAGCACGGATCATTTAAAGTGTGCCCGAATGAGAATAGCGGCGCACTCGGCGGACGTGCTTGGCAGGCGGCAGTTGCATGTGCCGCTCTCGGACGAGTGTTGGATTCGAACGGCGGCCATCCCCCCTCCCGCCGTCTGCAGAGCTGATTGATCGGCGCAGTGCTTGCTGCCAGCCGGTGCCGGCCCCGTTCGTAGTCGATTGCGGTGGGAACTTTTCGCATGCTCGTCTGAGAGCGGCGAACGCGACTGTCGTCTGCCAAGCACGTCGGCAGCATGGGCCGCCATTCTCATTCGGACGCACCTTATGTACTGTCACAGACCTACAACAACGACAACATGGTTTTCCGAATCTCCACGGGAAGCTTAAAGCAGTCCCTAGTAAGATCTCTAGCGCAATCTTTAAGAAGCGCTACCTACTATAGTTGTACACGAACGAAATTTTCGAGCGTTTTCAAAGGATTTTTCAATTTTTTTTTCGCTCGGTTTCGTTTGTTCAAAAGTTTGTCAAACGAATTTTTTTCAAATTGCGTTCCTTCGAAATTTCGTCGAACGATTTTTTTTAGATTTTCGTTCGTTCTAATTTATTCCGAACGATTTTTTTTCAATTTTCGTTCGTTCGAGATCTGGTTTTCGAAAGTTCTTGCGATTTCGAAAACGCCCATGAGTTGGCGTGGGCGTGAGCGGACAGCTCGCCTGCTCGGATAAGTTGAGCTTGGGACCGAGGAATATAAAGCCTTTCTTGCTTCAGTGAGTCGTCCAGGCGTAGCAAGCTGCGGAGCGATCGGTTATGGCAAAATATAACACTGATTCGGAGACTTCAACATAGACCCGATAAACAATACTTCGAAGTACTCGAAAAAGGAAGAAAGGCTATACATGGTCGCGCCTTCAGTAGAAATCGAACACTTGTGGACTATTCATTTTCTGACTGAGCGTTATGAATAAAGCGTTGAGTCCGGTTTAAAAAAGAATATCCGAAATTTTGGAGGATCGAAAAAATCCTTAACTTTGAACGAATTTCGAAAAAAAAAACCCCGAAATTTCGAAAAAAAAAGCGAAATTTCGAACACAATTCGAAAAAAAAAGCAAAATCTTGAATGAATTTCGAAAAAAATCGGTATTTTGATTAGTTGCGAAATTCGTTCGTTCGAACCCCGAAATTTAAGAAACGAACGAATTTTTAAAAAAATTTCGTTCGTTCAAAATTTTTTCGAACAAAAAGATCCGAAATTTTGCGTTGCCGGAGAACTGGTCCGCAAGCAGCCACCACACAGCAGCTGGGAGCTCAGGCACTCGAGGGGGGCAAGCCCCGTTCATTTTCGCTCAGGGGGGCCAGCCTTGAACCGTAATTGTGGGCGGAGATTCGAGGGGGACGGCGCTACGACCACCGTTGAGCCAGCCCTCAGCGCCGCGTCGCGTGTTTTGCTACTGGGGCAGTTTTCCGCCGTGGAGCGCACAATCTCAACGGCGCCATTCAATTTTTTTTCAATTCCCTGGGGTGCGTTTCAAGAACGTTTCCACGATGCAGTGGGAGGCAAACAGCCTTTCCATGGACAAACTTGTTTCCCATGGTCACGAATTGTAGCTGATAATTGCTTCCACGTGGCCGTAGCTACGTTTACTTTTTCCATGCGAATGTTATTGCAACGCACCCCAGAATTGTCTATGCTTCTTTAGAGCTTTAAGGATTGACGCTACTACCTCAAGCGATTTTTCCTTAGCTACGCGTTCCTTTTTATGGGTTCTGAGACTCACATACTAGTTTGCCGTCTTGTTCTTCTTTTCATTTGTAAATTCTTGTAATCTTAAAGATATTTGTGAAAACAGTTCGTTGCTTGATTTTTTTGGATTTGTAAGTGTTCCTATGAATTTTCTTTTCTTTGGTCATTTCAACTGCTTTTCTTTCATGAGACTTGAAGTCGTTCGCTTGTCGTTTTTATTTCTGCTGTGTGAACCCTACTTTTGAAGACTATGTATGAGCCTAAAATTTGTATAAAATCTGTGCATTCATGATGCTTCTCAACCACCTCTATAAGGGAGCATCTTTTCGCAGTGCAATAAAATTTGCATTAAATGCGTTGATATTAGCGAATGCCATTAAGGTGCGAAAGACGATTCCACTTACCGTATTTCGGTATTTTTTGGCTATGTAGGCGGGTTGTTTGAGAATTGCTGGTTACGAAACCTAGCTCCCTTTCCATTTCTATTCGAAAGATTACGATTAGTATAAAGCCTAGGTTGCTCGGATGAGGCCGACTGCTCCGCTTCTTGATCCGCCCGGACTCATCCGAGCAAGCTATGCTTTATCTGTCAATAGCTAACCGCTGTCTTCAATAACTTCGTGTGCAAAGATCCGCGTTCGTTTTCGAAGTCTGAAAGTTCGATATACTCTGTCCCAAACGAGTTGACAAGCGACGATTCCAAAGAAGCAGTGCTCCCTCTGTGTCTCTGACGTTTCGCAACGCAGCATCTGTCTTAGGGTAATTCGAAAAACGTCAGAGACGCAGAGGGAGCTCTGCTTTTTTGGACTCTTCGCTTCACAACTCGTTTGGGACAGAGTATAACATCCTCTATGAGTGACGATTTTATAAAGGAATCCCTTTCTAGCAGTCGTTAATATGAGCTATTACCGTTCGTCGCCGATTACTCCAAAGTCAAGAACCTGTCCTCTTTCTTTGCCGAATTATGACCTACGTTCGCGGACAACAGTTTAATCCAGGAAAAGGCCAGCAGCCCCGTAAGCACTTTCAATATTACTGCGCGCCGAAGTTACATCGTTTTGATCAGTTATTTGCAGACAAACGCAGCTTGACAATGAGGCAAATATTGTATTGGAGGAAGAAATCCCTATCCAAACAGAGCGAGAACTCGGCTTGGGTCTTATATCACGCCGCGAGTGCCTTATGCGTCCAAAACCGTGAATTTCAGGCGGATATAAGCACAGCAAGGGTTAACAACTTGGAGCGTAAACTTCTTGCAACAGTGGTTGAAGAGCGCGGTATGGCCGCCCCAGCGCTCAGTCTACAAAATTGTACGCGGACATGGAAAATCAAAGAGGATTATCCTTTTAAGGAGGTGAGATAAGGATTGCATAGTATCTCTTATCTATCTCCTCAATGCTTCGTTTTACAGATGGATTTCATTCTTTTATGGCCAGCACCACCGTTGTGATTTTGATATGGGTTTTCGGAGCTGCAGTTGGTTTTTGAACCCGTACTTATGCCTGGTATGATGATTTCATTTTATTGCATTGCCTGAAACCGCTTGCACAGGTCGATTTTTTACATTGTTCAATGTTTACAGAAAATTGTATGTTAGGATAAGCATGTTGAGTTCATTATAGTGATGAACAGCTCGACCTAATGTGGTGAAAAAGTGCAAATCGCCTGAAAATTTTTGTATATTTGTGAACATTGTTATTCATTCATTTATTTGTCAATCATGAATGAGGAACAGAAACATGAAAGTAATTAATATACATCCAGATTGACTGAAAAGAAAAGAAGCTTGAAGCAAACTAAGCTTCTTGCACGCGAAAACAGTGCCTCTATTGGAAAGATCTGACGTTTTGATTATAAGCTCTTCGAAAATCAGTGGCCATTCACTTATAGAAAAAAATTGTTTCCAGTAAGATCCGTAGCAGCCAACAGTTTGTGGGGTTCTAAAAGGGATGGCTGAGAAAATAAATAGAAACAAATAGAGCTATCGAGAATTATTTTTCTGTTGCTCTTCAAGCAGCATGAATGAGAGCTTTCGTTGACACCTTCGTTAACATCACTTCCGCCCAAGCAGAGGGTTTGACCAGATTTTGACCATTGAGCAGCTGTCTGTAGGATAACCCTACCGAGATCCAGCGCAACTGGTAGGAAACCATTCACGAGCGGATGCGGGGGCACCTCTTTGATCTAAATACGAACTCATGGCACTGACTCGGGGGTGCCTACAGTATAAGCTATCACATTGGTCAAAAATGGTCATGGCGGATTGGCGTGACACGAGAACATGGACGATAACATTCACTCACTTATGTATTGCTAAGGTGGTGATTTTAACTATTATTGCCATGAAATAATAAATCTTTGTATTTCTATAGTTTTTACTAGCATACCTAATGTACGCCCATTTTTCCACGCCGCAGCGCAATTTTAACAGCAACCCCTCCCAAAATCTGAGTCGTTGCGGCGCGGAAAAATGGGCGTGGCCATGTGCGATGGCAATGTGCCTCCTACTGCGATAGCACCCGCTAAAGTCGTCACTCATGACGACACAGCAGCGGGCACGAAGCGAATACCGGGATGCCAGAATATTGGGTTTGGGTTGACCCGCTCGGTGGTTATGGGGTGGCCCGCTCAACGTTGGTCCCGCAGCGAAAGAATGTGCGAGGCGCCAGCCCATTCTCGATAAAAAATTAACTGTGGGGTGACCCGCGTTGTCATTACGGGGTGACCCGCTCAGTATGGTCCTGCAGCGAAGAGAGGAAAGGGGCGCCGGCCCTGTCCCACCAGGACGCCAGCCCTGACAAGGAAGGAAGGCTGGCGTAGTGGTGGAAGTGGGGCTCGCCCCCCTCGAGTATCTGAGAGGCGTCGACTCTCGTGTCTGGTGCGCTCTCACACAATGCCCGCCTCTCGCTTCTCTCACGCCGTGCAGCACTCTCCCACGCATTGCATACATCTCGTCTTTCCCTCGGACTGTCCGCCACACTCTCCTGGGAGCACTATCCTGGCTACCGCATAGATTCGAATGTGAATTCAAAACAATGCGGGCACTGTATTGCGAAACAATTACACAGACGAGAGCGGATAGCTTTAAAAAATGCGGGAATTGTCTAACGGATAAAAAGGAGGGAAGGGAACATTGAAACACTCAAATTATGGACCGTTTTGAGCCCGTTCATGCCAGATTTTTTCCTTCCCAGCAAAGGGGGCCGGATATTGCAGTATACATACTGCCTGAAGACCACTGTCTGTGCTATGAATGGAGTTTCAAAAGGAGGCTAGCGGATCAAGGAACTTGCACATATATACATACTGCCTGAAGACCACTGATTTAAAACAATGCGGGCACAGTATTGCGAAACAACTACACAGACGAGAGCGGATAGCTGTAAAAAATGCGGGAATTGTCGACTCTTACACTCGCGGGGGTCGATGGCCGGTTGAGAGGAGTTGAACAGGTAGCGTGCTCCCGCTCGAAACGAAAAAAAGGGGCGGGCAAGGCCCGAAAACTCCCCCATTCATGCCGAAAACTCCGCGTGTCAACCTCCCACCGACCCTACAATGCCACGTCATCCTTGACCCGATCACACCGAAAGCTCTGCCTTATCACCTCCCACCGACCACTCAGTCTGACGTCACACCCACGTTTTTACGCCGAAAGTTTCGCATAATCACCTCCCACCGACCACCCTCTACCACTCCTGCAGTCGCGGGCGTCGGTGGCAGGTTGAGAGGCAGCACAATTGACCTGTCAACCTGCCACCGACGCCCGCCAAAGCGTCGATATCCCGAGCTGTCAACCGTGATACGCACAAACACGTCACATTCTAGTGCAGCGTATACATTGTGGGTTACCGATTCTGCGCTCTACACGAGAGAGTACCAGAGAAAAACAGTGCAGACACTGCAACACGTCGCCCCGAAAACTCCGCCACATATGAGACATCACCACGAAAACTTCGGCAGTTATGAGTCATGCCGAAACCGCCGCCGATCAGTCGCATCGGATCAACTTCATTCGGAAAGGGGCGTTTTAACCTGCCACCGACCCCCGCGATTGCCTGAGACGAATAAAAAGGAGGGAAGGGAACATTGAAACACTCAAACTATGGACCGTTTTGAACCCGTTCGTGCCAGATTTTTCCCTTCCCAGCAAAGGGGGCCGGATATTGCAGTATACATACTGCCTGAAGACCACTGCCTGTGCTATGAATGGAGTTTCAAAAAGAGGCTAGCGGATCAAGAAACTTGCACATATATTTGCTGCGGGTGCGGGTCTCTAAAAGTTGCAAGAGCAAAAGAGTACCCTGGCCCCATTCCAACATGCAAAGTGCGGAACGGTGAGTTCATCACTGTTCCGGCCAATCCACAGAATCCACATTTTTGTGGCGCCAGAAGCACCCCGAGGGCGGTATTGCACAGCGTGGTTATAGAAAAGTGTAACACTTAACGAATGAATCCGGTACGTCGACCCACTACGGCGCTAGTGGGGGAGCTGGTCAAAGAAGTCTCGTCTGATAGATTCGGTAATAAACTGCATTTTTGAATTAAGATTTGAAAATTTCTCCTTACTGTCTTTTGAGCTGACTTCGACATACCGGAAAGGCGAGCTATGGTCGAGCAGCTCACGTGCCCGTCAATGCATGGAGCCGAAAACCTGAATCGCGTTCTACGACGGAACATCAAAAGAGGGCAAGGCGATGCCGTGCTGCCAGGGGCACTAGTGAATTCTGTGTTTCGAAAGATGTTAAAATTGGAGTGATTTGGAACGCTGTTTTAGGATCCACAGCTGTGTATCTGCTCAGCTGATCTGGAAGATTATTTCCTGCATGATTATGGATCTGTGGTAAACTTGGGAAGCCGGTCCCTATGGATAGAAGTGTTCAGGCGGCTACACGTGCAGACTTTGGGGGTAATGAAGGTGACCTCAATCTGAAGACTGATACACAAAACTAAAGGAATTTGTTTAAGTGCGACGGACGGTTCAAGCAGATGCCACCTGAACTTCGACCCACCAGATCGTCGCAGCTGTACACAATAATTTGCGAATGTAATGGAGGCCAAACGTTCCCACATCTTTACGCCTTCCTCCCAAATGGAACAGAAGAAGCGTATAAAGACCTCTTTAGGGAATTACGTGATATTTCTCAGCCTGAGCCATCTGATGCATCCCAACTTATTAAGATCGTTCCGGGCCAACTTCGAGCCTCCTGGAGGAGCAGCAGCAATCGAAGATCACCAACAATGCACTGTCCTCATGGACTTCGAATTGGCAGCAATGAATGCGCTGAGGAGCGAAATGAATGTGAATTTCAACGGGTACGATTATCTGCACCGCTAATTCTTAAACGTTGGGTGAAAAGCATTTTTCAGCTGCCTATTCCACTATGCACAATGTATAGTGAGAAACCGCGATGCTCATGGACTCAAAGTGGCATGCAAGAACAGTGCAATTGTTGGCGTATTCTTTAAAAGGCTCCAAGTTCTGACACTTCTCTCGCGGCGATTTCATGGAATATCTGAGGCTCTCGAATATCCTCGAGTGCCAGCAGTCAACGCCGACGTAGAGAGCAATTTGCGATCCTTTATGATTTACTGGATGGACAATTGGGGGTTACGGGACAACTCACAAGTGAATACGGCTGTCCCCTCCGTCACTGCCCGCGGCGAGACGAGAAGGGTAATCCGCTGTTCGGCTATCAATACGGTAGCTTTGCGGGCATGATGAAGGTTCGCCTGCAGTGTCCGTGCGCTCTTGTACAAAGATCTCGGAGGTAGTCTTCTGGAAGGGTTTGGAACCTCAGTCTGTGTTTTACTTCGCTGTTTTGCATCGATTACAGAACTGAATCTTCCTAATGACACAAACGATAAGACTCATGTGAGAGTAGAAACATGCATTTCTGCGAACAAGTCGCAAACAAAACGATTAATGTGGATCATCCACAAATGACATTATTTTGAAATGTTGCAGCTTCTTAAACTCCTCATTGTTACTGCTGATACTTCGACAGAGCCTGAGCCAGCCTGAGCTCCATACCTTGAACTCTTTGTTTTCTAATTTAATTTGTGATTCGGACCATGCGTCGCCGTCATAGTTTTTGAATAACGTCCAGCTTAAGTATTACGGAAAATGAGTGAATGCTCCTTCTCACCATCTGCCAAGAAAGATAAATAATGCGTCGAAACTCACATCAGAAAGCATTGCATAATGAAACTTGCCAACGAATAATTGCTTGCAACAACTTTTTATGAATAACCTTCATCAACCTCAAGCAATCCAGTCCTGATCAATTAGGCTTAGGGCGTGTCTCTAAGCTGAGAACCTCAGTTTTACGCAGTATATTATCTTTGATGAATTATTGAATTATTATTCTAATTTCAAAGCTATATTCTTAATCCTTTAAGAGATTTTCGCACTGATCTACTTGCTGGAGTAGATCTTATTTTCTTGTAGTTTCCGGGAATGTTTCGTTCTGTTTATGTGCTCATCTTTCATCAAATATGTACCACATTTTTTTGAAGACCGCATCTTTTCGCATGGCTGGAATCCAGCTAACCGTTTAACTTTCTTCATTACAGTTTATTAGGGAGAAGGATTAGGGCCAGTCACAGCACAGAATTCACCGACAATAGTTCCCGCTACCCTAAATATCTTAAACCAGTTTCGTCTCACATCGCTTCGCGGTGTTCAACAAAACTGGAACTCGCGCCGCTTCGCGGCGCTCGCACATGCGCTCACGCCGCTACGCGGCGTTCGATTTCCACTCATCATAAATAACGGGGCTTTGTTAAAAATCTTTGCAACTCAATAGTAGTGAGGGTCTTT
This sequence comes from Aplectana chamaeleonis, assembly GCA_029168955.1. NCBI lineage: Eukaryota > Metazoa > Nematoda > Chromadorea > Rhabditida > Cosmocercidae > Aplectana > Aplectana chamaeleonis. Next base: position 182,073 of record JAPDOI010001220.1, read on the forward strand.
TTTTTCGATCATCACTATCAGAGGTGATTTCCCGCCATAATCGACCGTTGCAACTGGTGTTTTCTCAAAATGTAAAGTATTTAAGTAGTGCCTCGGGGTTTGCCTGCTTTCTGACAAACTCTTTCAGGATTGTGTAGAGAAATCAAGTGTAAATGAAAAGTTTGATCTGTTTGTCTCAAAGTCGCCAGTCGCCTGCCTTTCTCATTCCTGTGGAGAGTCGAAAATGATAGTTGACTTTTTTCTTCAACTTTGTGCTCGTTCCTCTTTAACCTCAAATCTTTTCTCATGACATTGCACGCTACTCTTCCTGAACCCGTGCGCGTTCCTCCTAAACCTCCATTCACTATCGAATCCACCTGCAAGCTTCTCATAGTCGTTTCCTAAACGTTTCCCAAAACTTCTGTGCGCGCCTCTTGAAGCCCTATTTACTTCCACGACGCTAAACGTGCTCCTCCTGTGCCCCTTCTCCTTACGAACGACACTGCACGACAACCTAATCATTTTCCACGGCACTGTGCGTGCTCCTTCTGAACCTCTACTCGTTTTCTACGACGTTCTCCAAATTGGCATAATTATATTGTGCTCTACTTTATGACAAAAAAATTCTGGAATTTTTGAGTGTCATTTTTTGACCCGTGCATACGCATACCTGTAGACAGTTGCTCAGACACGCATACTCGGATGTGACACTGAGGTAGATTTACAGTCTAGGACACTCCACCCAATACTTCCCAAAACGTCCTACTCCAATGGAAAGCTAAAAAACACCATATGCAACAGCTTTGGTGGTCAGACACATCACCACGCCCATTATTATACATGAGGATGAGGATAAGGGTGAGGATTCGCTGGATTCGCGTTTGCTTTCGTTAAAACAGGTCAGACCGCGGCGACGTTTCATTTCCAATAACGCGAGCCTTGCTATGAACCCAAAGCGCCGCCCACTCTCACAAAGTACCTCGTGGAGGTCCCTGAACTCCGCACTCTTTGTGCGCGTCAATACCGGAGCCCCTCGCACTTCCGCGCACTTCCGCTGTCGTTTTATGCGGTAAACACGAAGCCCCCGCCCACTTTTACAAAGTACTCCTTGGCTGTACCTGAGTCCCGCACACATCGTACGCGTCATATCAACAGCTACGATGGTCCCACCACGATCCATGACGATGAAAGTTTATAGGTCTCAACATGCAACAGGTAGTGTGGTCCCACCACGATCCATGACGATGAAAGTTTAAGGGACTCAATATGCAATAGGTAGGGTGGTCCCACCACGATCGCTATCGGAAAATGCTTGCGCGGGGCGGGATTGGAAGACTCTGTATCTTTACTGACCATCCCTCCCAGTAATTTAAAGCAGCAGTTGGTTCGCAATCGCCAATATGACCGCGCATGCGTTACCCCACATTGCGTCATCTGCCCAGCAGGCAAGGAGGGCGACTGCGCTGCTTTGGGCGTAATCTACGTTATCACATGTCAGAGCTGCGGTGAGGAGTATATCGGCGAAACAGCTCGCCCCTTACATGTGCGAATTAAGGAACACCTAGATGGGAAAGAAAGGTCGCGGGTCGGCACTGCACTGGGTTGCCACAGGGTTAATTGCCATGAGGGAGATGATTTTGAGGTGAGAGTGGAGATCCTGGCGCGGGAGGCCCAGACTAGTGCGCGAAAAGCGCTGGAAGCATTCTGGATCAGTGCGAGAGATCCCAAGGTCAACCGGAAGGACGAGGGTATTAATATAACACGGGAACTCCAACCCTACATCAGACTCGGCTTCTGATTAGGGTAATTTCTGTCACTCTGGTACCCGCTTTGTTGTTCTACTGATCACATGGTTTTCTGAGGACTTTTGAACAGGTATGCCACTCAGTTCTATGTTTCTGTGCCATTCGTTTTGGAAAATTTGTCTGAATTTCTGTAGGATAGTATCTACATTTGGCCGATTAATTTTACAAGTAAATTTGACCGTTTCAGACTCCGACGAGGGCGAATCCGCCGAAACGTTAGTCAACAAAGTCATCTTACCACCTCGTGCGTGCTACAGACGAACGTTCAACATATTGCTTGATTGATGAAACAATAACGCGCTCTGACTGATGGAATCAAAAATTGCGGGAAATTTGGAACCCAATTGTACAGACGTCCGTCGGTCAGACACCTGGTCAGACACACCACCACGCCGATTATTATATGTAAGGATGTGGTCACCAAACACCCACCTTACGCTAGTTCAAAAGCTGTAACCACACTCTCATGTAGATCTGCTAGCGTGCTTCGTTTTTTTTTGCGCTGTAGCGCTTGACTGGGCCCTGGTCGAGAAGCGTGTGACGAGGAGAGTGCGCGACGACGGTGGGAAAAATCCGAGCCACGCATGTTCACTTGTGAGTTATCCTTAGACCGACAATTGGGGGACTGGTGGTAGATCCGACGGTCTGTGTGATCACTCAAACAATTATACCGCAAGAACCACAAATATTGTTGAAGGATTCCTCAACAAACTGCAGTCCCGTTTTCCCAACACTGTCCCTTCACTCACAGAATTACTTGATTTCCTGAGTGTAGAACTGACCCTAGCCAAATCCAGAATATTGCCCACCCATCAAGGAGAGATTGCAAAAAGTCATATAACACCCCAAGAGGCGCGTAGGCAAGCGGATGTTTTAGAAGAGCTTCGTAGGTTTCATAACTTTGTCAACACCATAGGTAGACTACCCACCACCCGTGAATGTAAGGATCATCTCGATGCTTTGACAAGAAAATTAGCTCACTAGCACATAATACTCCCTCATATCGCATACTATTATATGTAGATTAGGAATTTCGATTGTATTATTTGCTGAAAATGTTGGGATAAACATAGTATGCATCTCTGAGTGAAGGTGTTTGGCCGATGGCCTAGCAAAGTCGTTGAGACCAGAAATAAAAATCATTTAGAAAGTATAAACGACATGATCGTGAAGTATTCAGAGCAATCCTGATGAAAAACCAATTGAAAATCTGTCCGTATCACTGCTCTGCCACGAAAAAAACAATATTCAAGAGTATCCTCGAATTCATACCAGTTTTCCTCTTGAAGAACTCATCTACTTCGTACACACGACTGTCAAATATACACGTTGTACCCACGACCACCCAAATCAAGGAATTGACCTCCTTGAATTAATCACCTGGTGCATACACGCAGTATTTCAATGCCCTCATACCCTTTGTTAGCCGAAGAGTCATGTACAGCAAGCATCGAGCCAATGGCCGTGGTGGAGGGCCATAGACGGAGAGGAAGCCGCGCCCCTCCTCTTCTTCTCTGACTCACTCCCCTCGCTGGCTTCGCAGCTACGGCGCGGACCAGTTCTCACGTAATCGAAATTTTGAACGAATTTCGAAGAAAATTCGAAATTTTAATCGAATTTCGAAAAAAAAAATCAAAATTCCGATTAGGTTCCGAAATTCGTTCGTTCGAACTCCGAAATTTCGGAAGTTTTTTAAAATTGGTTCATTCAAAGTTTTTTCGAACGAAAAATTTTCAAATATCGTTCGTTCGACGTTTTTTTTCGAAATTGTACAACTATCCTATATAATCTCTAGCAGGCTCCTTATGGAGCCCTGCTCTAGATGAAATTGTGTGGAAGCCACCGGGAAGCCACCGCGAACCTGGATTTCACCGAGAAATTGACGCAAAGCTATGACTAGGTCGGGAATTACTGCGAACACAACGCGAAATCACCGTTGCACAACCCAGCGGCTGCCGCCAAATTACCGGGGAATGAAAAGCTTGTGAGAAGAAGTGCCGCGAATTTACCGCGAAAATACGGTGATAAGAAAGCCATCATTGCGACGAGAGTGCTCTAGTGCACCACGAATGAAAAAAAAAACTTGAAAAATAATACCTGATCAATTGTATCAGTCCTTTTGTGCTCAAGAATAATACTGAAAGAATCGGTTACAACTTCTTGCTTTTCTGCCATCAATGGTTTCCCTAAAAAAAGTTGTGATTAAAAGAATAAGCTAAAAGTTCTCTCAGAATGGGCAATGGGCAGGCAAGGTTCAAAAGTTTTCAATTCCAAAAGAAAAGCAAATACAAGCAATCATCAAAAGAAGAAATGAAGAATTCCAATCGATGTTTCAGCGATCCACATGATTGCTCCACGTGTCAGTTTGGGGATGCTCCCCTGTGTTCACTGGGCATTTGAGTGAGCCCGTAGGTTTGGGGTCGCTCCCCCGAAATCGAATGAACACATCCAGCAAAGGAGGGACGAATACCCTACCAAGTCCCTCCCAAGAGGGAGGGGCTAGAGTATGCATGTCGGCGGCGAACCAAGGTTGTGTTTAGTCCCTAATGGCGTGGCCACGGCCGTTGGGTTGGGGACGATCCCCCGAGTACATGAGAGTATATCAGTGGAGGACAGCTCGGTTGTGCACAATCTCCTGTGTTGGAGTGTCCATCTTCATGTGACACCTCCATATGGGCCTCTTCTGCGGTAGTGAGCATGAAACCACGTAGAATAGTAGCAGGTAGAAGCATGACATACTCCAGTAAAGAATGGAGGACTGAGATTGGGCTCATCGTCAAAAACTGCAGCTATCCCCATGGTGCCTTTATAGTTTTGATACAAGGGGAAAACGAAAAACCTTGAAAAACTGCTCATGCTGAGAACTAGGGGGGAAGTTGTGTTTACGCCTGAGTTCGTGGGAGGATGGTACTTGGTTATTGTACTGGGCTCAACTCCCAACAAACCATGAGTTTCAGTCTTTCAGTCTCGCTTCAACCACCGAATACCACAAGTGTGAGTTTCAGTATCTTTAAAAAATTGGGTGCCTTTATAGTTTTGATGCGCACTGTACAATGTAGTCAAAAGGCACAAAAACTACAATGTTGTTGTATACCAACAATAATGAGCCATTTATACTAGTTAGCACCTACTATTCATGCCCGCACTGGCCCGTCGTTCGAGCATGACTGCTTTCGACACATGGTCAGAGATTAAACTGACAATACGATTCGTTACCGCAGATTCGACTTACGCTTTGTATACTTCCCTTTTAAAGGCAGTGTTCACGGTAATCTTTAATTTTGAGATTAATAGCTACATCGATTGTTTGGCCCCCGGGTAGAATATAAATGACGAAGGAATCGAGGAAAACGCACCAGAAGGTCACGAAATCCTTTACTCTCACCACACCTCTTTACTCTCACAGGAACTGTTCGTTGTGACAATGAAATGATTTGTGGGCCCGTCCTTTACGATTATTTTCTTTCTGTTGCTCCGTTCTTTTCTTCGGACTCTAACTAGTACTATTTTGCCTGGAATATTCTTCCATTTTCGACTGATCCCATTTTTTACCGGTGACAACCACCGTGAACATGTTCATACAACTGGACAACTAGTCCAGGCCAGAGAATAATGTCACTGAAATATGACGTTTTAGTGCCTTTCTCGCCATTTCTTCGTAATTTCTGTAATACTCGGTGGGCGACGCTTTCTTCTGAGTGGAAAACACGGAAACGAAAATCATCGTGAACACTGCCTTTAAGATATTTCGAAAATAGCAAGATAGTTCAGATAAAACTGAAATAAGAGAAAAACTATTGAGCGGATCACCCTGCGCCGGATCACCCCTGGCCCGACGTTTTGCGTGTAGTATGCGAAGCTGCTCCTCTTCCTAATCGTGAGCGTTCATGCATGCTGCCCCAGGTATAATGCCCACCGCCAAGCTACGGCAGTTTTCAATCACAACGAAACATCCGCCGATCAGCCAGATTGGTCTGATTTGATTGGGAAGGGGTGTCTAAACCTGCCACCGACGCCGCCGAGTGTGTGAGTTGGAGAGGACATGACGTCAGAGTAAAGGCACTACTTTACTTTACTTTATTACACGCCCGTACATACGTGTTTAAACAAACAAAAAAGAAAAGGGCTCAAACATCGTGGAATCGAAAAAAAGTTATCAGTTCAAAAAAAAAAAGAAAACGTATGGGTAATAGATTAACCCATTCACGACCACGCCTAATTTTGGGTGGCTGCACGTTCGGACCGCGTGCAATATTGCGTCACCGAATTCAGTGTCCCACCGGTGGGCCACTTTTGCTCGAATGGCACGCCACCAAAAAATCGATTTTCTTTTTTCTTGTTTATCGTACGACTTTCGACGTCAAAATCATAATGCCAAAGTTTCAGCTTCTATAACTCTTTCCTTCCAGAGAAATGGCCTCCTAAATTTTCAACTGTGTAGATAAGACCATCCACAAAATCACGTGAGTTCGTTGAATTCTAGCGGTTTCAAACATTAATTAACGTAGATTACCATGATAGACATTCTTCTGTTCGTCAATTTATAGGAAATGCTTATAAAAAATGATATTTTTCAGATTTGCACTAATTTTGCTTTAAAGTGTGCCCGAATGCGAATGGCGGCCCACGCGGCCGGCGTGCTTGGCAGGCGGCCGTCGCATGTGCCGCCCTCGGACGAGTGTTGGGTTTCAACGACGGCCGTCCCCTCTCCCACCGTCTGCAGAGCTGATTGATCGGCGCAGTGCTTGCTGCCAGCCGGTGCCGGCCCCATTCGTAGTCGATGGCGGTGGGGACTTTTCGCATGCTCGTCCGAGAGCGGCGAACGCGGCGGCCGCCTGCCAAGCACGCCAGCCGCATGGGCTGCCATTCTCATTCGGACACACTTTAGCTACTCCCTCGCTCTTGCAGTCTATCGCATTCCGACGCGAGTTTTTTTTGTAGTAAACATTTTTAGCATTCTTTTTGACATCTAGACGTAGAAAATACTCCTCAATTTTCATATTGACTGATAATGCTGATGGAAATTGTTTTTTTTTAGATCCTCGCCGTTTTTTTCTCGGCCACCCCCTCACCCCTCCGGTTCGGCGCCTTCTAGGAAGAGATTTTTTGTGAAACACATAATGTCGGCATGGATCCGGAAGAGACTTTGCGTTCACTGTTGCAGGTTGGCGCAAACTCCGTGCCCTATGCTATAACATAGGTGCACCGAGCTTGCGCCAACTTCCAATGAGGAACGCGAAGTCTCTTCAGGATACACGCCGATGTTATGGTTTTTTACTTTCAGACGTAGAAAATAGTTCTATTATTACATATTGACTAGGAATGATTAGTTGAATAACCGTTTTTTTAGATTTTCACTCGTTTTCTGCTCTGGCACGTCCCCATTTTCTCTTCCACTCCTCTCCAAGGTAGTTTTCACCGAAGATGGAGCCCCGGCCATGGTACACCAACCATAACCTAGCAGGAATTCCAAAAAAGGCCCTTATGGTCTCAACATTGGTGATCGTTGCATAAAATGATTTCTGTGAACAAAATACGGGCGGAAGAAAAGCCGCTTCTCTACGCGGGAATGGTGCGCCATATCAGTAATCATATTTCTGTGATATATTAAATAGTGCTATACGATCTGACCACTCTTAGAAGTAAGGATTATTCCTCGAGTAATGGGAAAAAGGAAAAATTCGCCATTAATTGCTTGTAAAAATGCGAACTGTACTCATAATTGCGGTTTTCGCCCTTGCTGCATTCGAAGGGTCAGATATATTGTAGTGGTGAAGCTGCCAGCGGACCACGAAGTGTATAGTCGACTCTAGAATAGGTAAATACATTGACCATAAGTAGGTACAGAAATTCCTTCATGCGGTGGAGAAATCGATTTTTGAAAACAGTGTCCCACCGGTGGGGCACGCGGTCCGAAGTGGTAGTCAATGCGTGTCCCACCGGTGGGGCATGCGGTCGTGAATGGGTTAACAAATCCTTTCTCGACAATATAGGTAATTTTTGACGAGTGCGAGTGCTTTAAATCAAGTGAGGTTTATCGGTATCTGAACAGTATGACTCATCTTCAGGTATTCCATTCCGGCCCTGAAGGTGAAGAAGCGACGCCGCAAAGAGGTGCGCGGCTGATGCAATTTAAGCTTGAACCTTTCTCCCCTAGCATTTGATTCAACCATTTTGAAAAATGAATGAGCTTTGAGACCCAACCTTCTATTGATAATATTATAAACCAAAATTATGTCATTCCTGTTACGTCGATCATGTAAATTATTCAAGTTGAGCATATGGTTCCTCACTATACCGCAAGGATTACTCCTACAGTACCGAGCATATTTTTTGCAAAAAAAGCGTTTTGCGGCGTTTTTCGCGCTCATAAAGCGCCGCATCGTCAAAACTCACTTTAAAGTGGACGAAATGAGTTTTTCAGGTAGTTATCGTGTTCCTTTCGGTGAGGCGAATGTAGCGATATATGTAAAAAGCCTTTTTAACTCCGGTATTTTGTAGAAAAATGCGTATTTCCTTCTGGAATTCACATCGACCACAGGTCAAAAGTGATAGATTTCTGCTATCATGACCGTCTGATCACTTCATTATGAGGAGTTCAGAGGTGCAAATATGCCATTTACGTTGAACTTCTGGGTGTGAATCTATCATTTTGAAACACTCTTGTATAGGACTCAATGAAAGCAATCTAGAAATGACTTCAGAATTGGAATTGGACCACGTTGAAGCGAGTTATGGCGTTGCGGCTCTTTGTGAGCACAAACAACGCCGCAAAACGCTTTCTTTGCAAAAAATATGCTCGGTACTGTATATGCACGTGAAGCCCAGGGACCTTATGGAGACCTGTCTTGTGAAGTTGTTTTGTACTCTTTCAAGTTTGCCAACACAGGTTTTTTGAAGGGGAAATAAATACAGGTGCCATATTCAAGAACAGATCGATCGTAAATTTTATAGGCTCTAACCAAAAGTAATGGATCTTTAGTTCTCAGCGATTTGAACAAAAGAAAAAGTTTCTGCTCGGCTTTTGCAACAATACTATCCAAATGCTTATCAGAATTTAATTTCAAATCGACAAGAAATCCTAAATCTTTAACGTTTTTTGAGTGGAAAGCGGAAGATGGTTTTGTTGAGACCATTGAACTATATTGTCAATTGTGGTTTGGATCCTAGTTTTATTGCTATCCTTAAGTGTATGGCAGATTTTTAAATCATCGGCAAACATTGTAAATTTAGTTCCCGGATTCTCAATAATTGATGGCAGATCAAAAGTATAAATATTGAATATGATAGGAGAGATAGCACTGCCTGTGGTACGCCGCTAGAGGCATTTTTGACCGAGAAAAACATATCGCCGAGTCTGACTTGGAAAGTTCGATCTTTCAAAAAAGTTTTGATCCAACACACAATCATAGGATGGATACCAATGAGCATCAATTTTTGAAGCAGAGCGGAATATATGACTTTATCAAACGCTTTTTTCGAAAGCAACGTAGATGACATCTAAGTCCTTTCCATCATCAAGCTCGGAAGTCCAGTAATTGAGAGATCCTAGCATACTAGTTACAGTGGATTTACCCTTGCAGAAGCCATTTCGGTGTTGGTATATGATACAATTTTCGTCTAGGTGTGCTACAATCGAATTTTTGATAATTTTTTCGAAGAGCCAGAAGATACAATACAGGCCGTATCTTTTGCGTTTTGGACGAAAAAGACGCAAAAACGCGTCTTTTGCGTCCTTTTCTCATAACTCTGACCAAGGTGGTCCATTCTAGAATCAGAGGAGATAAGTGGAATCAGTATTGAGAGCTCTTTCTTTTGAGCCCTCACGTGTCTCACTCTGCAACAAGGCATATAGGCGTGACACGATCGATCGAGTGCGCGAAACGGTCGGCAGATTGAATGTGTTTAAATAACCGTTGCATATATTCTAGTGGAACACTCTGAAGGGATTCAGACTGACATATAAGGATATCAATTTCGATTCCTCCCATTTTTAAGTATCCATATTTCGGTCACTCCCGGGTCCCGTTCTCGGCTCAAATGGGACCAATCGACCTTAGACTCGACCATTAGCCTTCTTTCATGATGATCTTTCGAATAGGCACTACAGCAGCCCATTTTCGGAGACTTTCGTCCCCCCCTTTCAGATGTGTCAAAACATCGTTTTTTCGCCTTTCTGACGCCCCAGGAGACCCAACAATCGTTCCTCTCTGAGGCGCAGAACATTTGTGGTTACAAATTCTCTTAGTGAAGTCTCCTTTAAAACAGTAACAATCGATTTGAAATTTTCTCCGCCTAGTGACACCCCGATGATTTCGGCTAAAAACGATCCGGAATCCCCGCCGTCTCGTTCTCGGCTCAAATGGGACCAATCGAGTCAAGACTTTATCATAAACCTTCTTTCGTTTACTAGTGAAGAGCGAAGTAAACTCTGAAGTCCTCGAACAAGGTATGGCTAATACCTATTTTTGATCAGTCGTAGACGTGTAACTCTACATCACCTCCCATCAGTGATGTTTGCCATATTTAGCATTCGACACACTTCGCAATTCTAGATTGCTCACTTTCTTGTTGATACCACGACTAATTCAAATTTGTCTTGGTTACTTTCTTAATCATACTTTTACCCTCGACATATTCACCCTAACGTTCATGTCCTTATAATGCCTGGATGAACGCATGTTTACAACCATGTAACACATGCGAGATTCGAATCGAAGCTCAAAAAGAACAAATTCTGTCCTTCCTTTCGTTTCAGGGCGCATAGGATACGGAGAAGCGTCCCGGTCAGCGTCCCGTATGAAGGGCGGGGCTGGGTGAAGAGATGCGGTCCCACGAAGAAGACCCTGCACCGCAATGCGATGGACGATTTCTGTGGTTTGTGGAGGGTGTCGCGGGTGGTGGCCATCTTGTATCAACACTCCTAAGGAGGCGGGAGAAACGGGGGAGGAGCGAGGTTCCTGATTGGACGCAACACGGGCTAGCCCCGACCCCCGGCTGCTGCGTCCAATCAGGAACCTCGCTCCTCCCCCGTTTCTCCCGCCTCCTCAGGAGTGTTGATACACGATGGCCACCACCCGGGTGTCGCTGTCTCACACCCTCCGCGTCTCGCTATGACGAATCAATGAATGATAAGTATAAGTATAAGTTTATTACGAATGCGTAAGGCAAACGTGAGAGAAAAAAAAACAGACAAACACTAATTACGCAAATCACTATACAACCATTTTCAGAAAACAAATAAAGCTAAGGTCTAGAAATAAAAGCGCAGTTAGGTCAATCACACGGTATGATCGCTGGATTCGGTTTTTGTATCAAGTTTACCACATGACGTTTGAATCGACTCAGAGATAGCGGTGGAGTGATACTCTTAGTCATTTTAAGGTACGCACAACCCGCTCTGAACGCGAAGAAGCTTCGCCGCAAAGCAGTGCGAGGGCGCTCCAAGATGAGTTTAGTTCCTCCTCCTCTTGTATGGGAATGGCGTAATTTGAAAAAGTTATGATTTCCAAAGATACCCGAGTAGTGCAACATTTTATAGACCATGCACAAGTCCGATACTTGACGTCGCGCCTCAAGTGACGGAAGACCTAAACTCTGGTCCCGCCGTAGTGACCTGTTGATTTCGATCAATATCAGCAGCGGAGCGGTGGGCCTCGGTGAAATATAACTAGTGATAAGGAGGTTCCGACGAAGAGGCCACCGCTCCGCGCTGTGATAATCGAAATCAACAGGTCATTACGGCGGGACCAGAGTTTAGGTATTTATTCCTGATTCCAGCTCTAGGTATTTTGGAATACAAGAAACAACCCACTCTAACTAGTAGTTTTCGCGTAAAGTTATTCTGAACCTTCTCAATCGCCTGTATATCCTTACTTTTCTTGGGTAGAACACAGTAGTACCCGATTCTAAAATTGGTCGAATGTAAGTCTTGTAAGCTCTGAGAAGCATGTTTTTGTTTTTAACGGACAATCCTTTGAAAAGCTGGAATGTTCTAGAGAGAGACATTTTACAACGAATTTGAATATGTTTGGAGAAATCAAGTTTATCCTTGTAGTGGAAGCCTAGATCCCGAACAAACTCCACACGAGGTATATCAGTTGCACCTACTAAGTATGAGGTTTCCGAAATGGATTCCACCGTTCCTACTCGCATGAAAATGGTCTCCTGCGGAGCTAGTGGTAACTGCCATGACCCTGCCCACTTCCATATCTCATCTACAGCGAGCTGGAGGGATTTTGAGTCATCTGACGTAGATATGGTCCTATAGATTTTGATGTCGCCAGCATACATTTTACAGTTTACTCCGAAAGTTTCGAGGACTGAAGGCAAGTCTGCAGTGAAAATGTTGAACAAAATGGGAGACAGGATTCCACTTTGAGGTACCCGAGAGGCCCGTCTCACCACACGGCCGGCTGGCTCGCTACCGGTTGCTCTTCTTCTCTGCGCGCGGCTCCGCGTCTCTGACTCCGTCATCACGGGGAGACAAGGAGGCCAGCAAAGACGTAAGCGATGATAATCGAAGCTTGGCAGGGCGTATGAATCTGCCTTTCCAGTAGACCTGGCAGCGGGTATAGGAGAGAATTTGCGTTCGCGCAATGTATCATCTGGTTCCGAGCATGATTTACTCTGTTCCCTCGCGCGCTTTCGCGGAGCGAGGGTAGATACAGCGAGAAATTGTGGGGAGAAAGAGACGCAGCGTACGTAGGAAGACGTACGCGACAAACGGAAATAACTCACACTCGGAAACAGAGGATAATGTCGCTGCCTCAATGCGCTCGCTGGAAACCTGATAAAATAAATGAAGTTCACCATGGGTTGATTCTTAAAGGCAGTGTCCACGATAAATTTCGTGCTCGGTTTCTGGCCGGAAATCGAAAGTTCAGGGTCTCATTGCATCCCTGGGGTCGAAATAACGAACGAAAACGAGTCCGAAAGAACTCCATACGGCTCCGAAGTCCGCTCGCGCTAGCCCTTCCGCTCGCGGTCGACTTTTCCGAGAAACACTTTGGTCCGCTTCTACATTAGCATTGGAGCGCGAGCGCGGCTGAGTTTTAGCATTGGGGCGCATTTGCACGCTGTCTACTTCAGGCCCATGCCCGCGCAACTGATCCATTGTTGAAATGTGGCTTTCAAAAAGAAGAGCTGATTTTGGATGTTTCGCAGCGTTTTTTGTGATTCTTTCTTCACTGATGAAACAGTCAGACTCTAAACCTTCGTCTTCTGGTTGGAACTCGAAAACGATTTCTATCGTGGACACTGCCTTTAAAGGCAGGGTCCACGATAAATTTCGTCCTCGGTTTTTGGCCGGAAATCGAAAGTTCAGAGTCTCATTGGAGCACTGGGATCGAAAGAACAAACGAAAACGAGCCAGAAAGAGCTCCGTACGGCTCCGAAGTCCGCTCGCGCTAGCTCTTCCGCTCGCGATCGAGTTTTCCGAGGAACACTTTGGTCCGCTTCTACATTAGCATTGGAGCGCGAGCGCGGCTGAGTTTTAGCATTGGGGCGCATTTGCACGCTGTCTACTTCAGGCCCATGCCCGCGCAACTGATCCATTGCTGAAATGTGGCTTTCAAAAAGAAGAGCTGATTTTGGATGTTTCGCAGCGTTTTTTGTGATTCTTTCTTCACTGATGAAACAGTCAGACTCTAAACCTTCGTGTGCTGGTTGGAACTCGAAAACGATTTCTATCGTGGACACTGCCTTTAAAGGCAGGGTCCACGATAAATTTCGTCCTCGGTTTTTGGCCGGAAATCGAAAGTTCAGAGTCTCATTGGAGCACTGGGGTCGAAAGAACAAACGAAAACGAGCCAGAAAGAGCTCCATACGGCTCCGAAGTCCGCTCGCGCTAGCCCTTCCGCTCGCGGTCGAGTTTCTCGACGTGAACAAAGGAACACTCGAAATCGCGAAATGAGCGATGCATCGGCTGCAAAAGACGGAAGTTACAAGCCTCGGAAAACTCGTCCACAATGCTTCTCTAGCTCAATTTTTGAGGGACCATAGCTCTCATCCCAGAAAGTCGTGTACGATTTCAGACACATCGTTGGAATCAGCATGGGACCGTTTTCAAGATAGGCTGAAAAACAGAAGAACGATTTTCATCGTGGACACTGCCTTTAATGAGGAGCGGTTAGAGCATTCGGAAATCGTTGTTAGCGGAATCACGCCACGAGAAATGGTGATATCCAGGCGAGTTTACGAACATTCGACATTCGTGGTGTTTTTGCCAGGTTGAAAATGTTCTCCCGAACGTGCTGTGGAAAACGTGAACACGATTTTTGAGAACACTTCCGGAATGCTACGAAGGAACTGCGTGTTTTCTGCGAGGCCTGGGACTGGCGTGGGAACGCCTTGAAAAGGGTTCCTTGCGATGGTCTCATGTGAGACTTCACCACGAGCGAATTTTCGCGACGAAACGGCTTTTGGAATTTTCATCGCCTGTCGGGTTTTGATGCATTTCATGAAAGAGAACACTATTGCGAAGAGATTCAGAGAGAGCTTTGCCCAACATCGGCGCGGTTTCGGCGTCGTAGTTTGGATTGTCTGACGCTTTTCCCGCTCATCAAGTACTGGAAAAAATCGAAATTCTCCCGATCGAGCTGCTGTAGCGCTCATCCGCTAGAAGATCATAAAAAGGGTCCCATTTGAGCCGAGAATGGGACGGCAATGATTTCGGGTCTTTTTTTCCAAGTCACCGGGGTGTCGCTAGGCGGGTGATGTTTCCAGACCGGTTGTTACTGTTTTGGAAGAGTGTACACTATGCTTACTTGTAGCCTCGGATGTTTTTCGCCCTAGAGAAGAGCGATTGTTGGGTGTCCCGGGGCGTCAAAAAAGCAAAAAAAAACGCTGTTTTGGCACATCTGAAGGTGGGAGAGAATCGAGTCTTCCGGATTGGGCTGCTGTAGTGCTTATTAGAAAGACCATCATACAAGAAGGTGACTGGCCGAGTCTCAGGTTGATTGGCACCGTTTGCGCCGAGAACGTGACCCGGGAAGTGACATAGATATGGATGCTTGAAAATGGGAGAAATTAAAATTTATATCACTACATGTCAGCCCAAATCCCTTCAGAGTGTTCCACTAGAATATACACAACGGTTATATAAACACATTCAATTCTCCGACCAGAATTCCACCTTCGCGTTTCGCGCACTCGATTGATTGTGTCACGCCTATATACCTTGTTGCAGAGTAAGACATGTGAGGGCTCATAAGAGAGAGCTCTCAATGCTGATACCAAATATCTCTTCAGATTCCAGAATGGGCTACTTTGAACAGAGTTATGAGAAAAGGACGCAAAAGACGCGTTTTGCGTCTTTTTCGTCCAAAACGCAAAGGATACGGCCTGTATCGTAGACGCCATGCTCAAGGGTCTATAATTATTTGGAACATCGGCAGGGGATTTTTTCTTGAGAGGAATAACGGAAACATGACGCCATCTTTTAGGAACAACACAGTGAAAAAACATTTGGTTGAAGAGAAACTCCAAAGGACTTGAGATGTGTGGTGCTATTTGCTTGGCCACCTCGAAAGTATTTCTAAGATTTCATGTCGATCGAACCATACCGAATCTTGCATTTTTGCGAAACTATAATTAGAATCGCCCTGATAAAAGAAATTGCCTTCGACGTAAACTTGTTCAAAAACTTCGGCTAATAATTCAGCTTTATCACTATCCGAAACAGCCGTAGTGCCGTTAGCACTTCGTAGAGCACCGACCCTTTCTTTGGGGTTGATTCTGCAATTGATAAACTTATAGAATGCAACCCTACTTTTTGATTGAATGATTTTTCTTTCAACTGAAATATTGAATTTGAGAAGTTTTTTTTTTCGAAATTTTCAGACGACGTCTTATAAGTCTGCCAATCATCATTGGAGTTGGAAGCCATTGCTTTTTTGTACGCATCAACTTTACTATCGTGCGCTGCTAATAAGTGATTAGGCAAATTGGACCTAATAAGAGGTAATTTCCGCAGAGGGACAAACATGGTGGTACAATGTTTCAAAATGATCAGAAACGTCTCATACATCTCTTCAATATCATTCCAATTCTGAAATGAGCCGATACAGTCGATCTCATTTACTCTGAAGATTTCAGAAATGTTGCGAACACTAATTTCAACAACTTACCGAAGTCTTCCGTAAGTTGTTGAAATCGTGATCGTAAGTTGCGCAGCCTCATGCCTTAATGTGTTCGCAACATTTTCGGAACTGTTCTGTAACTCTCTAAAATGTTGATTCCAACTATTAGTGTCGCGCCGCAAGCACCCCACGGCCATTATGGCGCGGCGCCGCGGGATTCGCGTTGCGACGACGGGCGATTGGGGCGCGGGGCTACGCCCCCGTGTTAGTTACTTGCATGTGCGTCTATGTATTGGGAGCGGTTGAAACCCTTCATAGGGCAATAAAAGTGTTGTAACCTGACTGAACCACCACCCAAGGTGAGCACAGCGAGCACTTAAAGGCACAGGACACCCAAAAAATTATTTTTCAGATTTCATGCTTATCTTGGGGAGAGCCACCCTCTGATCACAATGGTATCTCTGAAATCGTCCAAGACCCCCTACGAACGGAGATATGGCTCCTTGAAAATGCCTGCATCTTGAGGGCAAAAATGTGGTGGACGAGTTGTCTCAGGCCTGTATTCTCTTCATTCGCAATCGCTGCACGAGAGCAAAAGAAGATAAGTAGACAGTCCGGCAATGGACTGAAGAACACGACATATTGAGAATTCATCCACCCATCGATCCGCTATCGAGCTCGAAAATCTGTTAGGGGGTCGGGCCTGTGGTGGTGAGCGAAGGGGGTCGGGCCTGTGGCGGTCGCTTATATCTCGCTTATTTGGAGGAATTGAGATCTCGCATTCGGCACGTGTTATACAGCAGGGGTCTTCTACAAAAATATACGAAAATCTCAAAATTCATATCTGAGGGTGTACAGTGCCTTTGAAAGCACAGTACACCCTCAGATATGAATTTTGAGATTTTCATGTAATTGTGTAGAAGACCCCTCCTGTATAACACGTGCCAAATGGCGGATCTCATTTCCTCCAAATAAGCGAGATATAAGCGACCGTCACAGGCCCGACCCCCTTCGCTCACCACCACAGGCCCGACCCCCTAACAGATTTTCGAGCTCGATAGCGCTCGATAGCAACAAGTCATCGTTCTTCAATCCACTACCGGATTGTCTCTTTATCCTGGCTTTCTCTCACGCAACGATTGCGAATGAAGAGAAATACAGGCCTGAGACAACTCGTCCACCATTTTTCTCCCTCAAAATCTAGGCATATTTGAAGAGCCATAACTCTGTTCAAAGGGGGTCTTGGACGATTTTAGAGATACCACTGTGATCAGGTTGTGACTTTCTCCAAGATAAGCATGAAATCTGAAAATTAATTTATTGGGTGTCCTGTGCCTTTAAAGGCAGGGTCCACGATAAATTTCGTCCTCGGTTTTTGGCCGGAAATCGAAAGTTCAGAGTCTCATTGGAGCACTGGGGTCGAAATAACAAACGAAAACGTGCCAGAAAGAGCTCCATACGGCTCCGAAGTCCGCTCGCGCTAGCCCTTCCGCTCGCGGTCGAGTTTCTCGACGTGAACGAAGGAACACTCGAAATCGCGAAATGAGCGATGGTTTTGGATCAAAAGCCCCGTTCTTCCCTTCATTCTCGACTTCTCTCTTTACTCAGGTCAGCTCGCATACATCGGCTGCAAAAGACGGAAGTTAGAAGCCTCGGAAAACTCGTCCACAATGCTTCTCTAGCTCAATTTTGAGGGACCATAACTCTGATCCCAGAAGCTCGTGTACGATTTCAGACACATCGTTGGAATCAGCATGGGACCGTTTTCAAGATAGGCTGAAAAACAGAAGAACGATTTTCATCGTGGACACTGCCTTTAAAGGCAGGGTCCGGACAGAATTTCGATTCTGAAATTTTCCGCTGAATCTGTGCTCATGGTTCAGGTAGTCCGAAGAAAATGCGAAAACTGCGTTAAAACCGGTCTTCTTCAAGTTATTCCAGCCACTTCCGTTAGCCGATGATCCAGAAAAGTCAGAAAAGTGTGGCCATCGTCCATATTTTAGCGGTTGTCCACGCATTCTTCAAAAGTGCTGTATAATTATCGGTCATTCCAGCCATGATTATCATGCTGTGAATACCGTAATCCCTGACTTTCAGGCTGTTTTCTCCAGAAATACGGACTAAGAGTTTGTGAAACGTTCAGACGATGTTCAGCTAGGCCAGCCCAATCTATTTAACCCAAATTTCGGTAATGTCAAAATTTGACCGGACCTTGCCTTTAAGGTAGCACTGCGGAAAAAAAATTGATTGGCATGAGAGTGCTTGTGAGCCAAATGGATGTGCGCAGGACGTCATACAAAGTGTGCAGGCCATCAGTTGGAGTGCGCAAGACGTCATAGAAGGGGGGAGATTTTTCGAATATTCGACTTTTCGACTGTAGTCGGATATCGCACTTTTTCGAATATTCGACTTTTCGACTGTAGTCGGATATAGCACTTCTTCGAATATCCGACTTTTCGAATAAAAAGTCGACTTTTTTATCCGACTGAAACAGTCGGATACTCATCCGATTATTCGATTCGGAACAAGTATATTGTCCACGCATTCTTCAAAAGTGCTGTGTAATTATCGGTCATTCCAGCCATGATTATCATGCTGTGAATATCGTAATCCCTGACTTTCAGGCTGTTTTCTCCAGGAATACGGACTGAGAGGTTGTGAAAATTTAGGACGGTGTCCAGCTAGACCAGCCCAATCTATCTAACCCGAATTTCGGTGGTATCAAAATCTGACAGGACCTTGCCTTTAAGGCAGATTAGGCGATTCAATAGGGTACGGTATCGACAGATATAGTCATTCTCTACTGCTACCACACACTTTATTCACATGCAAATTTGTAAAAAGAACAAGTTTTACGGGCAGTGGTAAGGAGCTTTGTTTAAAGGGAGAAATCGAATTCTCTATCACGCCTTGTCAAAACAACTAAACAGGGAAGAAAATTCTTTTTTTTTCAAAAAACCGCAGTTATTCTAGCATCAACTTTGTAAAAATTAACCCATCTCATTTAGTAACCAAAAGCTGTTGTAAACTCTGACTTGGAACATTATTGCTTCATTGTACATACATTCTTCATTCAGATGCTAACCATTTGTGCCCATTTGAATTAGCACAGTCCCAGGAGAGCAGAAGTTTGCTTAGAAGTGTGATTTCTACGGTAATACGCAGTATTTTGTAGAACATGAAATTCACACCTTCTCCATTCGCTGACGTGTGCCCCGGCTACTTTGGCAATAAACCTTGGCTGTAGCTGTGAGCACGGCTCTCTGTTCCTCGTATATTCTTCGACTGCTCCATCATCTTCTTCCGAAAGGGGATTTCGTGGCAGTGAATGAACAACTTCGATCTTTTACTAATTCCGTTGTGCTAACACTTGAAAACATCGTGAGTTCGCCACGAAGAGAAAGCCGTAAAAAACTACTCGAAACCTTGTTGCAAAGCATGAAAGCTTAAAATACCGCCCGAAAACTTCTTTGTAAAACCAAAATAGCCATAAGGTACAAGAAATGTATTGTAGTAACTCTACTCTTCATGCCGAATCTTTTTTGATAAGGATATTCAGATTCTCTATATAATATAAAACAATATCATCAGTTAATAACTAAATTATAAGTATAATATAATATCATCAGTTAAAAAACCACCACATAATATTCCAGTAGAGCTCTTGGTGCTATTCTTTTCAAAGTTGTTAGACATTCGCACGGATTATCGACCCAGTTGTGCTAGATTATCAACCCCAAGTCCATTATTGGGAGGCCGTAACACTCTGGGAGCGCATTTTTAGTGTCTTAAGCGGCATTGATGATCTCAGCTAGCCCCAATCTAGGGATTGTGCCTAAAAATTGTTAAAATTTTATTTTTTCTGTTAATCAAATGCCACAAAGCCGTCAAAACCTGACTTCTGAACACGCTGTTATATATTTTTTTTTATTCGTGCTTGCTTCCTCGTATCGAAATTGGCGCAAACCATAACAGGTTTCTGACAAGAAATTTGATAAGCACTGAAAAAAAAAGATTCGAGAAAGTATGTGTAACGTACGATCAAAGTGAAGGGTGGAAACAATGAAACTGACCAATAAAGGAAGAGGTTGCAAAAGCCTTACAGTTAGTTGTTCCTGCAAATATTTGTCACGCTTACGACGTCTACTAGGCTGCCTGCCGAACAGCGCTATTTGTAACTAACAATAACTAAACTGCAAGTTTCTCCACGCTCATGAGGCCCATCGAAACATGATTTTAACATTTTAACCTGCTCGTAACATTATCGAAAACTTCAGAGTAGTTAGTCGCCGATTTCGGCATACTTTGCCATTTTGAAATCGCGCCTGAGGACGAAGTTGTTTGGATTGTGTTCAGCAGTTAGAGAAAAGTGAATTGTGGCGTGGTCACTGTGACCAAGCGGTTAGGAAATTTGGATTGAACTAACTATATCGAGCTCCTTACGAAAAACGAGATCCAGATGTGAGAAAGTCTCGTACTATCTTTGACATATTGACGAAAGTTGTGACTCATGATCATATCAAGGAATGATGATAAAAAAAGTTTCAAAAATGTCTTGAAATATCTTAAAAAAATGATTTGGCGTAAAATAGCCTGAAAAAATAAAAAAGCTAGGAAATCAAGTGAAATAACCAAAAATGCGATTTGGTGGTCGACCATTTCACAAGCTTCTCCGTTAAACTTATCAAAACGAAATCAAGCACATGGAATGGAGTTCACGTAGCTTGGCCTATGCTGATTCCCTTATCACAGCTTTCAAAAATGGCTAATATTTCCGTTGCTCGCTTGATTTCGTTTTGATAAGTTTGACGGAGAAGCTTGTGAAATGGTCGACCACCAAATCGCATTTTTGGTTATTTCATTTGATTTCCTAGCTTTTTTAATTTATCAGGCTATTTTACGCCAAATCATTTTTTTTAAGATATTTCAAGACATTTTTGAAACTTTTTTTTTATCACTACTAAATCGTTACTTTTGCCAGGAAGCTAAATTTTCAGAAATTTCACATATTTTTCCCGAAGGTTCCCTTTCTGACTTCAGTTTTGCTCAACGATTTCCATTTCGGAATGATGAAACATCTAACAACGAGATTGTCAAATGAGTACAACTTTTGAAGCTTATTACCCAAAACCATAAATATACCACTCATTGCCGCATTTTGTGCAACATGTGAGAACTCGATATTATTGATCATTAATATTTGATTTTGCATGATGAGAAGAATTTCCCAAACAAGTGACTTAGAGCCATCAACAATCAAAAATCATTGCGGCATTTTGTGCAATAGGCGAAAAAATCAATATTATTGATCGGTATTTATCGATAATGACTGATGAGCGAAATTCTCCAACCAAGAAAACCAATCCCATCAGCAATCACCACTCCTAGCCACATTTTGGGCAAAAAGCGCGAACATCGATAATATTGATTATCGATCGATGACGTGTCAAAAGGACGGATTCGGACAAGTTCAGTACTTATATCCGACGACCTGTGTTGATTGGCTGCAGATTCACCCACACACCCCGGTCTCCACAGCCGTAGCAGAAAAAAAACAGTTTTCGTGCTCCACGGCTAATTTAGTATATAAACCCTAAATTTTGAGGTACCCTTCAAAATTAAGGTATCAAGTTCAAATTGGAATAGGAGCGACCTGCATCCATTTCCAGCCTCCTGTCCAAAAATGAGCTCCCTAGCTCAATTTTAGGTGTACCAACAAGATCGTGTACGCCGTCTGAAAAAAAAGGAGATTAACAACAAAAACGCGCGGTCTTTCAATTTTTACTCGAAAACCAGTGAAACGTTCTGAACCATTTTTGGGTACATACTGTGCTTATCTGAGTCAAATTCCGGTCCGAATTTGCGTCTCGACACGCTTTGCGGCCGCAAGCGCTCGAGTCAATCAAGTTTCCAGCTCCAAAGCCGACTCGATATGGCTTTTTTATACAGTTTTCTTCAATTTTGTTTAGTTTCCAGTTTCTAAAACCCAACTAGAGTGAACGGATCGGCAGCCGCGGCGCTGGAAACTTTTCCGACTCGAAAGCGCGCGGCCGCAAAGGGGCGTCGAGACGCAATTGCGGACCGGAATTTGACCCAGATAAGCACAGTATACCAACTTTTTGCGCTCTTTTTAATGCAATTTAGCTCTAATTTCTACGTTCACTCTCAACTGAGATTTCGAAAAAGGGGTTGCGCGCGGGGCCGATTAAAAACCAAATCTGGTGCGCGCTTGGCGCGCACTACAATTTGGTAAAAGGAGTGGACTTTGCAGGGGTAACGTTCCAATCGATATCCAGGAAATTGAAATCTCCCATCAACAAACATGGATAACCACAACAAGAAAGATCACTGAGGCATTAACGAGCTATTCATTGCTGTCTACTATACACTGGATCCGATTCGGATAATTTCGGATATCCGTCCGAATGATTCGAAATTTTGACGATTCGGTATCCGAATCACCGAAAAACGGGAAATCCGAACCGAGCAGAAATCCGAATCCCCGAAAAATGGTTAAATCCGAATCACCGAAAAAAGACAAAATCCGAATCGAACCGAAATCCGAATCACCGAGAAAACGGCAAATCCGAATCGAACCGAAATCCGAATCTCCGAAAAAACGGCAAATCCGAATCGAATGGTCAAATCCGAATCGAACCGAAATCCGAATCACCGAAAAAGACAAATCCAGATAATCCGAATCACCGAGGCAGCAAATCCAGAAAATCCGAATCGAACCGAAATCCGAATCACTGAAAAAAGACAAAATCCGAATCGAACCGAAATCCGAATCACCGAGAAAACGGCAAATCCGAATCGAACCGAAATCCGAATCTCCGAAAAAACGGCAAATCCGAATCGAACCTAAATCCGAATCACCGAAAAATGGTCAAATCCGAATCGAACCGAAATCCGAATCACTGAAAAAAGACAAAATCCGAATCGAACCGAAATCCGAATCACCGAGAAAACGGCAAATCCGAATCGAACCGAAATCCGAATCACCGAGAAAACGGCAAATCCTAATAGAACCAAAATCCGAATCATCGAAAAAACTGCAAATCCGAATCACCGAAAAAAGACAAAATCCGAATCGAACCGAAATCCGAATCACCGAGAAAACGGCAAATCTGAATCAAACCGAAATCCGAATCACCGAAAAAACGGCAAATCCGAATCGAACCGAAATCCGAATCATCGAAAAAACGGCAAATCCGAATCGAACCGAAATCCGAATCACCGAAAAATGGTCAAATCCGAATCGAACCAAAATCCGAATCACCGAAAAAAGACAAAATCCGAATCACCGAAAAATGGTCAAATCCGAATCGAACCGAAATCCGAATCACCGAAAAAAGACAAAATCCGAATCAAACCGGAATCCGAATCACCGAGAAAACGGCAAATCCGAATCGAACCGAAATCCGAATCACCGAATTACATCAGGATTCGATTCATGATTCGGATTCAGATTATCCGAAATGCGTCCCGATTCGGTTCAGTCCTGCTACTTCATAGTATTCAACAGTGACCCGACGCGCGACAGCGACGCAAACGCGCGCGCGACATTTCGAAACTTTTCTAAAAGTTTCTGCTCACAGTCGGCATGGATCCTAGTGATACTTTGCGTTCCCTATTACAGGTTGCTCTAAACCCGGTGTCATATTCTATAGTATAGGTGCACCGAGTTTGCGCCAACCTTCAATGGGGAACGCAAAATGTCTCTAGGATCTATGCCGACTGTACGTGTTTGCTCACTTTTGCTGGAACTGCTTGTTACCTTTGTGATTGCTAACTCGTATTGTTTCACATCATGAAATGCGGAAAAAAAAACTGTGGTGGTAGTGAATGGGCTTTCAACGCGAGGAAACCCACCTTTTAGATGCGAATCTAAAAGATGCACCAGCTTTATGCGAGTAAACAGCCAGACTTATGCGAGCTGATCAAACTTTCTGTTCGATTAAAATCAGGGTTTTCGATAAAGACGACTTTTGAGCTCTTTTCATGAGAATGTAGGTTTGGCCATCACAAAAATTAAATAAGTGAAAAAACCCGGAAATTCGCTGAAAAAAAAAACGCTCAAAAACAAAGTATAGCGGCTAACTACCGGTGTCGGCCGGCCCCCTAATTAACGAGATTTTCATTAATGCTGGCTTATCGCTCCAGCCGCGAAGCGGCTGTAGAGGTTTGGTTTTGCCTAGGCCTTGTGATCACTTATAATTTTATAAAATAGTTTATAGAATCTGTGAAACAAAATTTCTGAAGATTTCCTTCTGGATATAAGTGAAGGGGTTCAGAAGACATCTGCTGTCCAAATTTCAGCCAAATCGGTTCACAAACAACAAAGTTGTGAGCCCGAAAGCTTAAGAAATTTTCATGGTGTGCGCCGTAGGCCGTGAGCCGTAGGCCATCACGCTTTTCAGTCCTCATCAGGACGCCGCGAAAAGTGCTTCGGGCTTCTGATGACGTCATCGGGACGTCGCGAAAAGTGCTTCGGGCTTCTGATGACGTCATCGGGACGTCGCGAAAAGTGCTTCGGGCGTCTGATGACGTCATCGGGACGTCGCGGAAAGTGCTTGGCTTCTGGTGACGTCATCGGGACGTCGCGAAAAAGTGCTTCGGGCTTGATGAGCTACCAATGACGTTATCAGGACGTCGCGAAAAGTGCTTCGGGCTTCTGATGACGTCATCGGGACGTCGCGAAAAGTGCTTCGGGCTTCTGATGACGTTATCAGGACGTCGCGAAAAGTGCTTCGGGCTTCTGATGACGTCATCGGGACGTCGCGAAAAGTGCTTCGGGCTTCTGATGGAGTCATCGGGACGTCGTGAAAAGTGCTTCGGGCTTCTGATGACGTTATCAGGACGTCGCGAAAAGTGCTTCGGGCTTCTGATGACGTCATCGGGACGTCGCGAAAAGTGCTTCGGGCTTCTGATGACGTCATCGGGACGTCGCGAAAAGTGCTTCGGGCTTCTGATGACGTCATCGGGACGTCGCGAAAAGTGCTTCGGGCTTCTGATGACGTCATCGGGACGTCGCGAAAAGTGCTTCGGGCTTCTGATGACGTCATCGGGACGTCGCGAAAAGTGCTTCGGGCTTCTGATGGAGTCATCGGGACGTCGTGAAAAGTGCTTCGGGCTTCTGATGACGTCATCAGGACGCCGCGAAAAGTGCTTCGGGCTTCTGGTAACGTCATCGGGACGTCGTGAAAAGTGCTTCGGGCTTCTGATGACGTTATCAGGACGTCGCGAAAAGTGCTTCGGGCTTCTGATGACGTCATCGGGACGTCGCGAAAAGTGCTTCGGGCTTCTGATGACGTCATCGGGACGTCGCGAAAAGTGCTTCGGGCTTCTGGTGACGTCATCGGGACGTCGCGAAAAGTGCTTCGGGCTTCTGATGGAGTCATCGGGACGTCGTGAAAAGTGCTTCGGGCTTCTGATGACGTTATCAGGACGTCGCGAAAAGTGCTTCGGGCTTCTGATGACGTCATCGGGACGTCGCGAAAAGTGCTTCGGGCTTCTGATGACGTCATCGGGACGTCGCGAAAAGTGCTTCGGGCTTCTTATGGAGTCATCGGGACGTCGCGAAAAGTGCTTCGGGCTTCTTATGGAGTCATCGGGACGTCGTGAAAAGTGCTTCGGGCTTCTGATGACGTTATCAGGACGTCGC